>JAIPRM010001133.1:5613-41806 GCA_025469315.1 Stegophylla sp. TES_Ste_2020 | reverse complement strand
CTATACGAAAAAGTGTTAACAGAAAAAAAAAAAATAAATAAATAAACATCATTGTAAAAACACTAGCTTCTTCACTTTGTTCAGAATCTAAAATAAACATCATTGTAAAAACACTAGCTTCTTCACTTCATTCAGAATCTTAAATTCTCACCTGTGTTATGTGTGTTGTAAGAAGTATACATTTTTATGCATGTTTTTAAAATATTCTCTATGACTACACACATATTATTGATTCCTCATTAAGTTTATGTGTGAATTTAATTTTGACATAATGTGGTTGTTTGTTATATATAGATTTCTCTTAACTTGAAGCTGAGTAGTGAAGTAGTGTGGTATCCAAGTCCTATATTACAAATTTAAAACTGTGTTATTGTAGAATGTAGGATATTCATTTTAAGATTTTAAAGTAGTGTTTGCCATTAAAAAATTTAAAAATTCGAACATACTTCACACCATGGGTCCTAGGGTCAGATACTTTTGGTGGGTATGTTGAAATTTTTAAGAAACAAATGATCTCTTCTGTAATATAAAGAACAATAATATTCATATTTTTCAACATACCCACCAAAAGTATCTGACTCAATATGCAAAGAATGCCCATGGTGCAAAGTACATCCAGCTTTTAATTATTACATTTTAAATATTCATTACCATATTTTTAAGAGCCTATACAAAGTTACTCACTTGGATGTAATTATTTGTGAAGAAAAAAATTTTAAAATAAAATACTAGTGAAGTTTGTTTTTATTCATATATTTGTTAATTCAGCTATCGATTTATCAATTTTTTTAATTAATAAAACGATAAAAATGCAAATTATTAAGTATAGTTACATTTTTAAGTAAAATAAATGCACAAAAACTCAATAATATTAAAGAGAATAATGAACCTTATCCTTTGATAATACAGTAGTACGTTTAAAATATTTGACTTGAAATTAGTTTGGTTGTTTAACCTTAAATCTCTTCTGTCTGTGATCTATCTATCTATCTATCTATCTTATTTATTTATTTTTTGTATTTATGTAAGAAGATTGGTGACCATCAGAACTTGAACCTTTTTTTTTTTCCTGTTTGAACCGGGGCACCGGGCGGGGACTGCGTTAGCATTACTTCCGCCCAAACTTGAACCTACTTATAATTAACAGTAAATTTATGCGAACATTTTATATGCAACAATTCAAGAAGTCTTTAATTGTAATCGATAATATATTTTATATATCATATTGTGGTAATAAACACATTTTTGAATTGTCAAAAAATTTTGTGGACCCCCGTTTACACCTCATTTGCCCCCATTTTTTTTCTCTAATGTAGATCACTCGGAGGTCAGATTAGACCCCTAGGGGTTGATTTAGATCACTTTGAGAACCTTTGCACTTGCTTCTTCACTACATTCACAATCTCAAACAAAATATTTGCATATACTTTAAAAATTAGCTAAATCTTTTAACTCCCTCCCCCCTCTATTGACCTCATTTTATATCTTCAATGATGTATATTTGTCATTTATAATAATTGTCGTCTAATGTATTTTATTTTATTTTAAATAATATTCTAATTTTTTAGTCATATTCATGTTTTTCTGTGTTTTTCTTAGTCTGAAAAAGTGTTGCTGTTTATGAGTTGTTATTATGTATTTCATAAGTTTACTATTCTATGTAAATTGATATCTATTTAAACTAAGCATTCCATACCATCTATAGAAACAGTTATCAAGTGTTTGATCAAAACCCACGAGGGTCGGTTTTGAAATTTGCCAAACATTTTTTGGTTCAAAACATTTTTCATACCTTGTATATAGATAAATAAATTAATAGTTTATTTAATAGTTTTAATTTATATTTACTTTTATTTAATCACCATATAATAATTAAATTTTTAAGTTAATTTTAAACATAGTGCATTTCGAAAAATAACTTTTAGATTTAACAAGTTTTTTAATATTTTCAATTCCTTTTTAATCATTACATAATTATGAAAGAACTATAATATAAGAACATGTTTACATGTCCATTGGGTGTGTAAAAAATATTTTTGTATTCCACTATTTTGTGACCCCCTGATCTATAGAAATCAAAGGTGTGTTACTAGCACTTATATCCTGCAACTAGGTAGTGCACTTATATAACTAGATATATTACATATGTACATTTTTAAATAAGTCACCAAATATTTTGTTATAAAAATGTAATAAGTACCTAAATATTTTTATAATTTGACTATATATTATGAAATAAAATTAATTTACTAATGTCTAAAATATTTTAGTTTTGTTAGTCATTATGTTTGAACAGATGTCTCTTTTCAAACTATTATATTAAATCGTTCCCTCTAAAACTATATAATAAACACCTGTGGTTATCCAACAACCTATATGTAAAATTTTTTTTTTTGGTGTTTCAGACTTGGTATATGCATCACTTTGCCAAAGAATAAACGGTTATAAGCTTAATGGTTATAATATGGTTATCTGATACTTTTGGTTCAAACGTCGTACAAAAAAAGGTTGGTTTAGTGTAAAAAATAGTCTTAACTGTTTGGTTTACATATTAATCTAAAAGTTTTATATTAAATTGATTTTTGATGTATATTTTTTTAAATGTTTATTTTTCCTTAACAAAATTATCTTTTTTGTGTAAATGCTTCTTATTAGGTGTGCTTTAATCTTAACCTGGCTCTTTGTATGCTTAGTTAAGTGAAGAAGCTAGTGTTTTTAAAATGATGTTTATTTCTTTATTTTTTCTGTGAACACTTTCGTATGAAATACTTGTTCAAAAGTTTTGAGCAGCAACATTTTGAATCACAATTTGCCTCCAGGAGGTATTTATGAGGGGTAATTTTTGACATTCTCAACAATTTTCTCGAAATTTGGGAAAAACTCTCTGAATTTAGCAAAAACACCTTAAAAACTATTTAATTATTTTTTTTTTAATCCAAACTTTAAGAAAATGAAGTTATAGATAGATAATAATATGAGAATTGCTTTTGACTCAAGAAAATTTTGAAAATGTAAAATTAACATTTTTGGAGTTTATTTAACACTTCTCTTCAACATTTTTTTTATCCTGTTCTCACTTAATAGTAGATGTAAAAGCTGGCTGAGTATAAAATAATTTTTTTGTAATATTAATAAATTTAATAATTTTAAGTAAAATTGTTTAATAAAAACTGAAGCTCCCATCAAAATAGTTAGTTTTATTAAAGAAATGATTTATCATTTCTTTTAAATTTAACACCAACCAAATCCCCCCCGAGGAGCACAAAATACTTATGAATATGCTGTGTAGTGTGTCCGGCTTTTTTACTCTATATAAATATGTATTATCTATTCAGGAAATTTTGTTAATATTGTATTTTTTGTTTTTTTCTTAAAATTGTGTGCTTTCACTGATTTTTTTAATCAATTTATATCTTTCATATAACTATTTTAGTTCCATAGATATTTTTTTCGTGTTTTTTTGTTTAGTGTTATGATTGATAGGAAGAAATTATTTCAATTACAATGTTTAAACAATTACACAAATTTAGCCTTAATATTTTTATTTTATTTTCAGGAGGAAATAAAGACATACAAGAGTAAGAGCTTAATGGTAAGTGGTAGTTTCTTTAAAATTAAATAATAGAATGCACATGAAAATTATTTTAATTTTATAATTTTTTGTGATTAAATTAAGTGATAAAGTTTAATTTTTATGAATAATATTGTCATGAAATTGTATTTAATTTTGATGTTTTATTTTCTCCAATCATTTATCCAGATTATATTTATAACTTTAAAATGATTTAATTGAGCAAATGTAATATTTAATCTTACATATTTATGTATTTTAGGATGATATTGTGTGTGCCACAACAGTTACCTTTCCACCCAAATTAAGTTGTGGTGAAGCCTTGTCTTTAAGTTCAGGTAATTCATATATTGGTGTTTTAATAAATATTTTGATATTACATGTAATTAATTATAATTCTTATTATCAGAATGGTGTAATGTCATTAATAAGGCTGATCACTCTGCTATAACAGCTAGAAATAAGATAACCGGGGTGGTAGTTGGAGGAGGAGCTGGCTCCCTCTGCCATTCCCGACAATCATCACCATCATTTGTATTGCATTTGCCCACCATCCCCCTAAATTGGTCTGTGATATCCAGCTCAACATTTAGATTTACTAGAGATCCTCCGTCCTATCAACAAACACAGGTAAATTTTCATTTCCAATTATAAGTTAGTGTTAATAGTAGTGACTATTACTGGTTTGACATTATTTTGGTTAAAAATATTCTTATCAAATCAATATTTTTATCAATATCAGACATTCCTGTTCAATGTGGTTATGCTCACAGTAGTGTTTATTTCAGTTTTTGTATTCATTACAGTGTGATGAAATCGATAATGTTATAAATAATTTATGTAAGATGTTAATGTAAGGCCTAATTGTGTTTAAATTAATATATATATATATATATATTTTAATAAAGACATTGAGTGCTGTTAAAAATATTTTATTCTTTAAATTTTTAATGTTATTCACTACACATTGTTAAATTATAATTTAATACTTTAAATTTTAATGGGTCATTTACATTTTGTTGTATACATATTACATTTCTTGTTATATATTTTATACTAAGTAAAGTAAGGACATTTGAATTAAAACTGTCACCTCTTCAGGTTTCCTCCTGATTCTCTGGTTTACACATATCAATCTATGGGCTACTACAAGTCTTTTGAATTATTCTTCAGATCATAAAATTAGGGCTATATTTCTAATTTATAATATGGTTTTTCAATAAGCTATAAGAATATTTTTTCAAATGTCAAAATAAATATAATATGTAATTATATCAATATTTCTTACATATCATTACCACCTTTTCACCTCATAAAATTATAGTATTGCCTATTAGTGATTTTGAGTTACTATTATCTAATCAGTATTAAAAGAATATGCTGATATATTCTAGCTATATTCTCTGAAAATGAAAGTGAAAAAAACCAATTACATTGTTCATATGGAAAATCTTTTTAAAGAAAATTCAGAAGATTCAAATATATAGTAATGTTCATATAATAATAAAATTTAAACTAAATTATATTAGTTGCGTTGATGTGGGTAAGGAAGAGAAAATTATTTGTCATTCAAATTATTCTTAGGTGAAATTTTTATACAGGGTGTCATTATCCGAATTGACAAAAGCAATAACTTTGGTTCTATTCATAATTTTTAACATACATAATATAAACATGCATGTGTTAACACAGCAGTAGTAATTAGATAAGTACATGGAAGAAATTAAACAGTTAAAATAAAAAAATTATATGACAATATATTTTCTTTTATAAATTATTTAAAAGAACTAATAACAAAATATTCTTCTGTAGTTGTACACTGTGAAGTTTAGGCGTTAAAGTTATTTAACCCTTTCATTGCTATGCCCGCATATATGCAGGCGATTGAAAATTAAATATAAAGAAAATTGCGGGAAAATTGTTATTGAATGTGATATAATTTACATGTGCTCCTGAATTCAATGGTCTTTTCAAAATTGTGATATCCCCAATATTCAAGGAGATATTAAGTATTATAAATTTCCAACCTCCTAGGGTTCTCAAACTAAAGTGTAGTCCATATTTGTACATTTACAACCTCGTTATTGTTCTGATTACATATTTTGTTATTATACAGTCATGTGGTCTATAATTGTTTTCCATAATATCTACTATCATTAATTTAAAAATTGATTTGATAAAATAAATAAGATTTTGATCATTGTACAAGTTTGGAAACCCATGGGCGGCCTATTTTGATTAATATGTAACTCTAAAAGTATTGATTTTATTTTTTTTTTTTTTAATTTTTACAAATTATTTTATACAAATGTATCAGTTTAAGATGATAAATGTGCATTTAATTTTTACAAAAATCTGCAGCACAGGTACCTATGTTTATTTTTTTATTTAAGTAAATCAGTAAAACACAATAAATAAACAAATATATTATTTTTCGAGAAAAATGACTAGTCTATTAAATAAAACTATACTAACTCAGTGAAATGTTTACACAAAATTACAATTTATAAGAAATTATAAGTGAGTAACTGATCATTTATTTTTTATTTACTTATTTAATTAAATTTAATAGTAATAAAAATAAATAATAATAAACATATAAAATATTCTAAAATATGTCAACTTAGCTAAATATTTTCTATCCTTCAAAATATTTTTAAATATGCAGAAACCTCAAAATCTGGACACTAAAATATTACAATATCATCCTAGATTCAACATTATACTCTGTAAAATTCACATTTTCAAAGAGTTCAATCATTATAAATAAATGATCAAACCTTTTTAAGTCACTTAACCCACATATTTTCTAAAACTAGTTTTAAATTTTAAAATTTTGGTACTAAAAAAAAAAAAAAAATGTTATGTTATTGCTGTAATGTGTTTCCCTGTAATAATAATAATAAAAGGTTTCATAATTTTTTATTGTTCAATTTTGTTATATTTGTCATATTGTGACACCCTGTATAATAAAGAACAAATTGTTAAATTGTAAAATTTGGTATATTATTAATAAATCTTTTATTGATAATAACTAGTAGAGAAAAATAACTCTGAATGCATGGGGACTTTATTCCTAGTTCATTTTGAAATGATTATAAAAATGTGTCTGCCTTATTTGAGGTTCAGTATAGTATTATAAAATATAGATATTGTATATTGCTAATATCTACTGTTGAATTATGATGAGGACAACAGGAGTGCATATTCTGTTCTAATAATATTTCGCACTTCAGTTTATGATTAAGAATCAATAGTAAGTATAGATAAAATATCTAGTGATTTTGATTCATAAAAATAGGCAAGCCTAGATCATCAAATTCCCAAGTTTAATTTAAAAGCCGGACCATATCTGGTATATTAGAAGACTGGTAACTTTGGTCTTATTGTTCATATTCTTGATTTGCCAATTTGTTCTTTATCTTGTATTAGTTGAAATGTCTTGATTGCTCCATTGAGCCTCCCATAATGTAGGATAATCTTATGTGATATTATTTTTATTCTATAATTATCTTTTTATCTACTGTGTTATATATATATATATGATTAAAGTTGTTAAAGATGAAATTTTTTTAAAACTATTTAGAAAATTGTATTTTTTTGTATTTTTAATTGCTATTATTTTGAAATCAAAGTAAATATTATGTGCTCTTGAAAGTTGTGAAACAATGTGGAAATAATATGTGCACAGTGGAAAAAAAGGTACTAATACTGTACAATAACTATTCATGTTGAGTTTGAGCACCACCAGCAAGTTCTTTATATGCTTCTTTATGTGCAGTTCACTTATTATATTTTAATGTTTATCGTTTATTCACTGTAGTAATTTTTGTTTTAGGATTTGTATGGTACGATGGTAACTGCCAGTGACGTTAATAGTTCTACAAGGGGGGGAACTGATAGACGAACTTCTCTGGCTTGCTACTCTGGTGCTCACAATAAAGATGTTACTACTACTATTAGTTTTAGGGTTAAGTCTAATTGTTCAACAAGTGATAATGACAGTGATGATCAAAGCGCAATGTACAAAACCATTCCATTTAATAAACTCTATGTTGATCCGATCGCACAGTATAAACGAAATTGGGGCATTTCTACCATATTTCGTTTGTTAGGAGGTGGTGAAACAACTCTAGCATCTGGTAACGGTACTGCTACAGCTGGTTGGGGAAATCCTAGCACTACACCAGTGCCTGCATCAGTCACTGGTACTTCCAACTGGAATACGAGTCCACTTGTTGATGGTCAATCTCCACCAAATGCTGTTTCTAATGGTCCTTGGCAACAAAGTCCTCAGTCCTCTAGTACCAGCTCAAATAATACTAGTCAAACACCTAACATAGGTATGTTCTTGAACTTTTTAACACTTTTGTGTGTTATTTATTTTTGTTAACATTTTCTATGTATATTTATATTATAATTTACCAAAGGTAATAAAGGACAAAATTCAAACTCTGCATCATCAAGCGGCAGTGGGACTATATCTACATCACAGGCCACTAATCAACAAAATACTACATCTTGGGCTCAGGCTGCTGGGAAAAATTTACCCACCTCTTCAGGTTCTCAAGTTCCTGGTAATTCATCAACAACAACTACCACAGCTAGCACTGCATCTGGTACTGCATCTAATCCTCAATCAAATAATTCACCCCCAACAAATGGTGGAAACGGAGCTGTTAATTCATCAACTAAACAACAACTTGAACAAATTAATACTATGCGAGAAGCTTTATATTCTCAAGATGGATGGGGTGGACAACATGTTAATCAAGACAGCCAATGGGAAGTTCCACATAGCCCAGAACCAAACACTAAGGATGGACCATTAACAGGATTAACTGGAGGTCCTGGATGGAGTAAAGTAAATAATGGTACTGACTTATGGGAAGCAACTTTGCGAAATGGTGGACAACCTCCATTACAAGTAATTCAATTTTATTATCATTTAAATTGTTATTGTTTTTTCTACAAATAATGATGTAATATGATTTAGTTACCTGTACAAAATACATCTAAAACCCCTTGGGGGCACACTCCAGCCTCCAATATTGGTGGTACATGGGGTGAAGATGATGATGTTAGCAGTGGGAGTGGAGTGGAAGGAAATGCTGGTAATTGGGGTATCAATCCTACTACTACTATGGGAAATCAATGGGGTCAAGGACAACCACCTCCACAAGGACCTGGTGGTCCAATGTGGGGTGGTCCACCTAAGAAAGACATTGGACCCGAAGGCCAATCCTGGAATTCTGGCAACACAGCTTGGAATGATCTCAATCGGCCACCAGGATCTATAGATCAGGGTCCACATCGTCGAGATATTTTACCAAATGGAATTGTTGACCATAGGTAATTTAATACTTATTTTTAATATAATTAATTTGTATTGAAAATAATATTTTTATATGATTACCACCAAAATTGATGTTTGTATAAATTTAAAGTAGAGGAATTGGAGATGCACGTGGTGGTATAAGTGGTCGTTTGAACGGTACTTTATCTAGTGGAGGTGCTGGTATGGAACCAATGTGGGGCGGGCCACCACCACATCACATGCAACATCATGTTCAACCTCCATCAGTTGGACCACCACCTTCAGTTATAGCCACACCTGGTGCAAAACTTGGTCAAGGACCAGTGCCAGGTAGATATAAATATTTTGTTAGATACTTAATCAAAATAAAAATTGAGTACTGAGTAAAATGAAAGTTTACTAATTAAAATTTTTTATTTAATCGTTATGTGTATAAAATGTGTTGTGTATTGAAACTTATTATTCCTTTTATTATTCGTATATATACTTTAATATAAATTAGTATATAGTGTTTAATAATTTGGATTGAAACTTAAATTTATAATTATTTGGGCTTTTATAAAACCTAAAATTTAGGACAATATTAATGGGACTTACGAAAATGTATCAAAAAAGATTCTATAAATTTTTATTATTGTCTTGATCATTAATTTTTAAATATAAATAATGTAATTTTAATATTAAATAATTTTATTTATATGTAAATTCAAGTATTGTTGTTACCACCAAGAAAGGAGAGTGGGCCTATAATATGCTAACATTTATTGATAAGAGTAGGGGTTGGGGTTAAAAATTGCATGCTGAAGTAAGCTGTCCTGATAAATTACTTGACTTATTTCTTAAAAACTAGGTGTAGATATTTAAAAAAAGACTTGCTTCTCATCATAAGTATTCTTTGCATCACAGGTGGCTACTCTTGGTGGGCTCTCAAATATTTATAGGGAGCTGAATGAACCAAATGGTTATAATTAAAACTGATATATGTTAGAAATATATTTTTTTAATAAAATATGCAATTTATAATACAGGAGAGATTAGGCTAGTAAATGTTAATAATTTTATTTTAATGAGAACCTATCCAAGTAATTGAATATTTATGAACTCATTTTATGCTTTACTATCATTTAATCTTCACTGAATTTCATTTCATTTCATTTAATCTATTTAAAATATGTGCCCAAACTGACTTTCGAATAAAGCTTATTTTTTAAAAGTCTTAACTTTGTTATCTTTCTATTAAAATTTTGATTGCCATGTTCAAATATATAATTACAATTAAAGAAAAACCAAAATTAGTTATATTAGTTATATAATATTACATTTTAATTAATAAAAAACAAAAAAAAAAAAAAGCTTGAGTGTTATAAAGATATTATTATGATAATTACTTTCAGCAAGGTAAACAAATATCTTTATAAGGCACTAGGCATTTTTCTTTCTTTTATTATACTAGATTCTGAACAAAGCAAAGAAGCTAGTGTTTTTACAATAATGTTTATTTTTTTATTTTCTGTAAATACTTTTTTGTATAGAAATACTTGTCCAAGAGTTTCGATCAGCAACTTTTTGAAACCTGAATTGCCTCTTGTTGGTACTTTAGAGAGGTCTTTTATTTCTTTTTCTTTTTTTTTTCTGCCCAAAATTTGACAAAAAAGATATTCTGAAACCATAATTTTTTGATCCAAACTTTATGAAAACTTAAATAAAGATAAACTATAATAAAGAAACATTTTGAAGCAAGAAAATTTGGATATTTTTTTAGTTTTTTTTTTTCTCATTAAACTTTTTTAGTTTATTTATTTATTAAATAAAAAGAAGTAAAGTAAAGTTCGCTTTTCGGGTCAAATGTTCTTGGCGGGCTTGTGGAAAATGACAACTTTTATATTGTTCTCTGTATTATTAACTTTTTTCGTTCAGAATTGTCTTATTGAAGAAATAAATTTACCAAATCTTTCAAATTCTACACACCCACCTAGAGTATCTGACCCAAGGAACAAAGAATATTCGTGGTGCGAAGTATGTTCGGCTTTCTTTTCTATACTTTTTTGTTAATTGTAAATTATATTACATGGCACAGAAATATTTATTTATTAAACATTTTATAGTATTATACCTGTATGGCAATAATAGACAAAATACTTTTTCATAATTAGTGTAGTTTATTATTAAATATAACTAGTTAATTTGAACTTATATATCTTATATATTATGTACTTGAGTGTGTTATTGTGGTGAATTATTTGACTATAAATGAATTGTTAGTAACATTCTGTTTCTTTACATACATTTTTTAAATTTTGTCAGAATGGATTATTGAAAGTAACAATAAATCTTCAAGCCTTATTTAAGATACACATGCTGTATTTATTTAGGTGAAAGAATAGATGTTTTAAAGTTAATATAAATTTAAAACTTTAATCAGAGTTTAAATCTGATGGCATACTTTGATATAAAATGTCTTTTGATTTGGAGGTGGTGGTTAAATTATTTTGCTATTGTTTTATAGTTTGAAATATCAACATGTAATAAGTGTAATTTAAAATAATTCTAATGAATTATTATATCTGATAAAATTATTGTACAGTAAAAATACATAGTCATTGGTCTATAATTTTTCTTGATTTTTTGAAAGCAAATAAAAATTGTATTAATTTATTTTTAATAACAGTATTATTATATTAAACTAAAAATGGCTATCTCCCGATAAGCGGTCTACCTCTGTTTTGTGTACTACCTAATATAAATATGAGTATAGTATGCGGTCTACCAATGTTCTGCGTTCTACCTGTAGCTGGGAACATACTTTGCACCTTTGATGTTCTTCGCTCCTTGGGTCAGATACTCTTGGTGGGTGTGTTGAAAATAGTATAAGGAATTTTTCAATATCCTACTCCGATATGCGGTCTGCATATATAATTCTGCTCCGATATACAGCCTACAAACATAGGTTAGTTCACCGGATGTTCACCAGCTTGATAATTAACTTGCTGTGCGAAGTAAGCAGTTCAGTTTAGTTTTTGATGTGCAAAACAAAGTGGAGGTGTTTATGAGCATAGTGAGTCACCAAACACTCGCTGAACTAAACTGCATAACCAAGCAAAATTATGTTTGTATACTGCAAACCCTAATACAAATATAAAACATATTATTAATAGTTAAATATAAATAATATGTGATTCCCAGCTATAGGTAGAATACATAACATAGGTAGACTGTATCTATATTCATATTAAATTTATAGTTGCATTGTACACAAAATGCATATAGGGAGATAGCCCTAAAAATTGTTTTTTGTATGTTCACAATATTTTGTATTCAAATAACTATGCATGTGAATTATTTTCCAAATGGAGTATTTATCCTGTATAGTTAATTTCTTTTAGATTTTATTTATATAAAAATGCATTAATTTATGATTATTCTCATTAAATATTATATTCTAAAATGATATACTGTATTAATCAAATGTCTTTAAAATATTAATTTTGTTTAATTTATAGAAGCTTGACTAGCTTTGAACTTGACACATAATGAATGTTATTGGGGGGTTATATTAATGTATATATATTATTGCTTCATAAACGTGGTTGTAAATTGATAGTTGAATTGAAGTTATGAATTGAAGAAAAAGTTCTTTATGCTGTTTTCAGTAATAAATCAGTGGTCAGGACCACCACCACCCAAAGATTTAAATCCTATGAATAACAACAAAGGAAATGGATGGGAAGAGCCATCACCTACAGATCACAGGCGCAATTTATTAAATTACGACGATGGCACATCTTTGTGGGGAAATACTCAAACTAGGCCGAATGTGCCTGGCGGTAAGACAACCAAAACTATTAATGTTTAGTTTGTTTTAATCTGTCATTTTTTTTTTTCCATTTTTTAGTCAGTTTAAATATTTTAATTTTGTTACAGTGAATAGTTATAATATGTGGTTAGAGGTGTTGAAAAAAAAAGGGTTTGAAGATTTATTTGTGTGAAGCATATCTTTTATTAATTATTCAGATTAAGATTCATTTGTCTTTTATACACTGTAGAGTAACAATAATTAAAAATAATTATATTCCATAGCTATACTGAAATTGTTATCAATTTGATTTGGATTATGAAGATTAAAACAAAATTTCATACATGTAATTTATTACTTTTTTAAATCAAAATTTAATTAAAATTTAATCTTTTTAAATTAAAAGTAAAATGTCAGATATATTTCTCTTTTCAGATAGACTACTTGCTGGGTGTGTTAAATTCTAAAGAAATGATAAATCATTTTTGCAATTAAGTCTTTCTGAGCAGAACTTTTTAGTTTATATAAAAATATTTTGTTTAAAAATTTCTATAATTTAGTATTATTACAAAAAATTTAAACATTTTTAACAAAACAGAATAATAAAAATAATAATAAAAAAAAATAATAATAATATGAGAAAAAGTGTTAAATAAAATAATAATAATATATTTTTGAAGAATTTATTTTTCCTAAATATTTTTCATATTAATGTTGATCCATAGTTAAATTTTCATTAAGTTAGATAAAAAAAAATGTTAAAGGAGTTTAATCAAATTTTGGATAGTTTTTCCCAAATTTAGAGAACCCATCCAAGGAGCGAAGAACACCCCAAAATGTGAAGTACGTTCTTTTAATTTAAAAATGTGTTGGATTTTACAAATGGTTTTGTCTCATGGCTAAATAAGAAACTTGAAGAATATGATATTGATGTAGTTTTGGAAAGAGTGTTCTTTCAACAACAATAAAAAATAAATAAAAAGTAAAGTAATGTAAAGTGTAGACAAGAAAACCAGACATACTTTGCGCCAAGGATATTCTTTGCTCTTCAGGTTAGAAACTCTTGGTGGATGTGTAGAATTTTAAAGAAACAATAATTATTTCTTCAATAAGATGATTCTGAACGATGGAAGTTATTATTATAAAGAACAATATAATAATAAAATCATTTTCAATACTTACTAAGAGTATTTGAAGAACAAATAATATCTGTGGTGCGAAGTATGTCTGGCTTCCTTGTCTATACTACATGTTTTTTTTATCTAATTAATAGATATAAGGGAAAAAAAAATTATCAAAATGTCAAAAAGTTTGGATCAAAATTCCTAGTTTTTTTTATGTCATACTTTGTATAGTTTTTTCAAAAAAATTGAATAATTGAGAAATTCAAAAAATTAACTCTAAAGTGTACCCACTAGAGGCAAAATCGGTTTCATAAAGTTTCTGATCAAAACTTTTAGACAAGTATATCTATTTTAAAATGTGATAACGGAAAAAAAAAACATTGTAAAAACACTAGCTTCTTCACTTGGTTCGGAATCTAAAATAAAGCTTAGGTATATATATGAAACTTGAAAAAAGCAACTATTTGGTGATTTGCACTTGAATACTCGTTTCGTTCTTAGTCATTTTTAATTTTTAAAATATATTTTAAAGAAAATTTCATAAAAATTTCAAAAATATTTGATCAGTTTTGAGTTAAGTACAGTATTTTGAAAATTTCAGAAATTTCTCATTTTTTGTTAGTTTTCATGTAATAAAATGTTTGATTCTTTATATTAAGACTTGAAAATTTTTATGATCTCACTGACATAAATGTCTAATTGACTTGTAAAAAATCTCATAAATTGTTAGTAAATTTTTTTTATACCCGTTTGAAGTTAGAATTTTGATGAAATTCGTTAGTTTTTCCAAAATTTACACACTTTAACATACATAAATGAAAATTGGCCTAACTAATTATTTGGAAAATTTGTGCCTAGATAGAGAATTTCTTTGCGAATATTTTGGTACAAATTAAATTTCTTACGGACGAATAATTAAACATTTTACAAGGGTTTGATTGAAAAATATTGGAGAAAGTACGGACAAATAATTATATTTATAATTAACATCCAAATGGTTGGTAGGTAATGTTTTTTGCCATCTTATACATCTTTTGACGCTGAATACGTTGGTGTGAAATAAAATCTTTGTGCATCAATGGTTTTCTAATTATTTTATTTTATTTTGCAAATACAATATTTTTGGTTATTATACTAAATACTTTCTATTTCAATGGAATGTTTAATATGTTACTGTGGTGCAGTGGAACGTCATACAGTTATGACGTAACAGTCCTGGGGTTCAATTCTAACTCAACAGTCCAAAATTTTTGAATTTTTTTTGTTTTATTATTTATTTCCATTGTTCAGAATCGTTTTATTTAAGAGATGATTTATTGTTTCTTTAAAATTCAGTACACCTGTCAAGAGAATCCTACTCGACATGCAAAGACTACCCCCAACGAGCGAAGTACACTTTTTTTTTACATTATGTTAATTATACAAATTGTCTTAAGTAATGCAATCGTTGAGTGAAGTTAATGTTTGTCTACTGGTCTTGTTTGGATTTTACTAAAATTCACATAGTTTAATCACATTTTTATTTTTTTTCTTGTGACTTATATAATTTTTTTTTAACTTTCATTCTGTAACCCACCCCCTTCACACTTTTTCTATAAAAAATTTTATTTTTATTGTATTAAAAGAAGCATTAAACCAACCAAAATATGTTTAACTTATTTTTTTTTAAGTTTAAAAAAATTTGTGCAATGGTTTCCCAAAATAGTTATGTATTTGCCTGCTGTGTTTTGGGATGTACTACTTTTAAAATAAATTAAAATTCAGGATAAAAACTAGATAAATGAAAGCAGAAATGAGTTTTTGATATCATTATTTTTTCTTGTTTAAAGAATCATTATGTAATACTGATATAGTATTCAGTATTCATTGAAATTATTAATAAAACATAATAGTATGTCAGTGGCAGTGAGTAGTGTTCGTGGTTGTGAAGTAATAGAACTAACAGTGAAATTGAGTAAATTTATATATTTTATGTGTTGAATGATTGTTTTAAAAGAGTATTAGTTCTAAGTAATAATGTTATTTGATATTAATTATTTTATCAATAAGAAATATGTTTCAATAATGTTAATAAAAAAGATTTTTTGTGACATTCAGTTGTTATTGATGTATTTTAGTTTCAAATTTTATAATATGTATGCTATACATACAATCATGTTTCATGAATAATGATTAATTTTTATTATTTTTAGGTGGTTTATTGAGCACTCAACATAATATGAATAAACATTGGAGTAAATCAGAAATGGCAGCTGCAGTTGTTGCAGCTGCAGCAGGTAGAAATAATGGTTCTGGTAACATGGGTAACCAATGTCCTCCGGGTGTTCCACCTAATAGACCAGGTATGCCACCTACTAAAATGGTTGATCAACAAATATGGCCAGGAAATCCAAGGTAATAGTTTTAAATTATGAATTTGAAACAATAATTATTTCTCTAAAAATTGTTATTTACAGAAATGGAACATGGGGTGATGTAAGTGGAGGAAGTCAACATGATTTGAATGTGGCTGGTTCGTGGGGAGAAGATAAAATGAGTTTAAGCGGTAATTCAGGTGGCCCTTGGCCCAACTCTGAATGGGGTCCTAAGTCGAAAAATTCATGGGGTGATTGTAGCAATAATGATATGGATCCAAATTCTTGGGGACAAAAGAATATTGTATGTGTTTATATCTTAAATTATATTAATTTCTTACTATAATTTTTAATTAATTTTATTTAGGGACAAAAAAATCAAAATAAAGACTATATATGGCAAAGTAAAACATACAGAATTCTTGCTGAAATGGGAGTCAAGGTACACATACATCTTAGTTTTTAATTTATATCTTTATATTTTATCATTTACCTTTATTTGGAATGAATTATTTATATATCTTTTACCGATGTAGATATTTATGTTAATTTAACAGCTTTCTAGTATTCTCATAATATTCCAGTTTTATCTTTTCTATTTCATCACGTTTTATATGTAAAAAGAAAATTAAAATACCTACACATTCACTGCAGATTGGCACTAATTTGCATCATATAGTTAATTAAATAATGTGCAGATGACACTTATTGGCATCATTTCTATTTTTTTTTTTTCATTATATTATTTCACATAACATAAGGCTTTTATCTTTTTTTTTTTATTATTATTAATCAGTGTATTACTGTATTTGTAAAAAAAAAAAAGTTTTAGAAAAATTTCCAAATTTTTTTTATATTTTCAAATTGTTCTTTCATAAAAATATTTCTGATATTATTATTATTGTCTATCTATGTTTAAATTTTTATTAAGTTTGGATAAAAAAATGGTTGTTTACAAGTCTTTTGTCAAATTTAGGGTAGTTTTTTTCAAAAAAAAAAAAAAAAAATTGAAGAATTAATAAATTTAATAAATGACCTTCTTGAGGCAAATTCGGTTTCAAAAAGTTGCTTATCGAGACTTTTAATAATCAAGCATCTTTTTACGAAAATGTGTTCTCAGAAAAAATAAACATCATTGTAAGAATACTAGCTTCTTCACTTAATTTAGAATCTAAAACAATTATTTTTTTGCACCATTATAAAATTTGTTTTTATGTACAGCCTTTCTGTTCGATGTCATCTTATTCTGCACACATCAATCTGCTGTATTCATTTTTGTTAATTTTTTTACACATATTCCAGTATTAATCAATACCTAGTCTAGCCATAAGTTCTGATACACATTTTCGCGTTCCGGTGCAAAAGGGAATTTTAGGCATAAGACATCAGTAACACTGTGAGGTTGTAGAGTGGGTTATTACGGTACGAGATATACCTACACAATTAGTTCAAAAACTTTCCCGGTTCGAGCATGATGTCGACGTTAATCGAGAAATGTACTGCTGTTATAGCACTGCACAAGGCCGGTCAGGCGGCTAGCGATATTTTTAAACAAGGAGTCGGGAGTTAAGAGACTATTTGTTTATCGTACTATTAAATGTTATAATGATATCGGTGACATAGTTGATCATGCTAGTAGCGGTAGACCATGTGTTGTTCGCACAAAGGAAACCATCAAAGCAGTACGAGAATTCATCGAAACTGTCCGAAAACAGATAGTCATGGCGCAAGAGACGAAAATTTCATCGAGAAGTATGAGTCGCATTCTCCGGGAAGACCTGAACCTTAAAGCTTACAAACTGGGCATCTGCTTATTCCTCAATTACATGAAATTAGGCGTGTCTGTTCAAAAGCGCTATTAGCTTGACTCAGCAAAAATTCGTTCAAAAAAATTTTATTTACGGATCAAAAAATATCACAATAGAGCAAAAATTTAATCGTCAAAATGACAGAGTATATGCCCAGTCATCGTACGAAGCTGAGGAGAGGGTTCCCCGGATCCAGTGATCCATTAACAAGTGTAACGGTTTGGTGGGAAGCCTCATATCAAGGTGTCGCAGAGGTCCATTTCTGTGAACAAGGTGTCATAACGAGCGGAAAAGTGTAAGTCCAGATGCTGGAAAACGTAGCACCTCTCAATGACACCTAGTTCGTTAGGGAGGAGTGGGTTTTTCTGCAGGACTCCGCTCCTGCTCATAAATGCTAATTGGCTAAAAGAAAATGCGCCGGACTTCATTACCCACATGGAATGGCCATCTGGTAGTCCGGACCTTAATCTGCTTGACTACCAATTGTGAGGGGAGCTTGAAAAGGTGGCCTGTAGCAAGCCGCATATCAATTAAGAGGCCCTAAAATCAAGTATTTGTAAAGCAGCAACCAATCTCTCGTTAAAGAGGATACGACGAGTGGCCAGAGCGTTTGCGGGAAAAGGGGGGGGACATTTTGAATAACTTTTTTTCTTTTTTATCACAATAGTATGCTTTTTTTTTATAAATATTGAATATTTACCGAGTTGCGTACGTTTATATCTGTATCAAAACTTATGGCTAGACTATGTACAATAAAGTTTGTTGTACATCTATAATAATAATTTCCCAATTAATATTATCTCGGGCAATCTAAATTTTCCATATATGACATCTACATTTTATTTTGTGTTTAATATTTCTTTTAATTTTGTACCCCTCATCTGCTTTAGTGTCTAAACATTTCTATCTCCTTTTTTACTTAATCACTTGTTTCCTTCATTTCAAAAATATTCTCCTGTTAATTTTTTTTTCAATTTACTGTGTATAATTAATTAAACTGCTTTACTAAATGTGTATCCTTTCTAAGAAGGTTTTTATTAAATCATATTTCAGAAAGAAGATGTTGAAGCTGTTACACGTTCTTATAATATTAGCATGGAAGAAGCTTTAGAATTTTTGATGTCTACAAGAGGTGGTGGAGGAGGAGGAGGTGGTTTAGATTCGTGGAATTCTCATGGTGGCCGTGGACAACATCCTGATGATCAAAATCCATTTGATCGGTCTAATCTTAATCAACAACGATTCAATTCACAACAACTACCCTTTTCTGTGCCATCTGTATGTACTAATTATGTTTTTGTGTATTATCATAATCAAAGCTGTTTATATTGACATATTTAGTGTAATTGTAGGTACCACACCCACAAAACTTTCTTCTGTTAATTGAGTTAGATGCCACATCAGTTATTCTGATGTTATTTTTTTTGTCTTGAATGTAATTTTAATTAGCTTTGGTTTAAGAATATATGTCAGTGTAGATTTGTTTTCCCTTTTAATCACATATCTGCTATTAAAAAAGAAGTGGTATTATTGCCAATTTTATAACAAATGGTTGGTTTTAAAGTAATTTAATTTATTATTCATTGATATCGAGAAGATCGTTTAGTGCTCTATGATGGATTTTTCATAGAACAAGGGCTATTTTTTGGATACTTTAATGTGTATACCACAAGTATAGAAACTTGATAAAATTCATAATCATGAAAAATAGCATCTTAAAAAATCTTGTGTAGGCCATAAAATAATGTCATTCTAAATAATTTGAATAATGAATTAAATTCATTTAAAACTATTTTTTTCATAAATTAAGGAATGTTTTTCATTACATTCATTACCATCCCTTTAATTGAATTTTTTTTTATGTTGAACTTAACTCTTGTTTTGAATTAAAGATTGGAAATAATTCTAACCAACAACAAGCCATGCTTCAAAAATTATTAGCTCAACAGCCACCTACACAAAATTCAATGCCACAACAATACTCTCAAGTATATTTATTTATTTATATATTTCTATTAGTAATTATAATATTATTGAGTATTTTAGTAAAAACATATTTTAATTTTTTGTTAGGGTGGTTCTAGACAAATGCCAAATCAACCAACTGCACAGCAATTAAGAATGCTAGTGCAACAAATTCAAATGGCTGTACAAGCTGGATATCTCAATCATCAAATACTAAATCAGCCATTGGCACCCCAGACATTGATTATGCTGAATCAGTTATTGCAACAGATCAAAATTTTGCAACAAAATGTTCAAATACAAGCAGCTGTTGCTAATAATCCCAAGTCTGGTCCTGCCATGGTGACAGCTGCAATAGCCATCAATAAAGCTCGACAGCAAATAGCATCACTACAAGTAAATTGTTTTGAAATTATCTATGCAATTAAATTGAAATTAATTGACAAAAAAAATATTGTTGCATTTATAGAATCAAATTGCTAATAACCAAGCCATGCATATGAAAGCACAAGCACATCAAAATCAGTCTAATTTTTCCGGATTGTCTGGTTTAATGAGTGGCCAAGTTGGTGATTTTTTTAAAAATGATCCATTGACCCTTTTACAGTCTGGTTTTTCTGATTTGTCTATGAATAAAGAGCCTCAAATAGTGAGATTTTGACGTTTAATAAATTATAATTCTTTATAGTTCTTTATAAATTAATCGGGAATTTTATTGAATAATATTCCTTTATAGAGTGGACAAGGATTCCAAACAAGTCAACAATCTCGGTTAAATCAATGGAAGTTACCAAATTTAGATAAAGATGATTTAGGAATGGGCAATGAATTTAGTCGTGCACCAGGAACCAATTCAAAATCTACTCCTGGAAATACTTCTCCTACGTTCAATTCATTACTCAGCCAAGGAGATGGGTATATTTTATTTTTTAAATATTTTGTTAGCTTTTTAGATTTTTTTTCTATACTTCTATATTGTTAACTAGTTTTTTATTTTGAATTAATATATTAAGAAATTTCCTAATTAAACATTAAAACTTTTAAAATTATTACAAAATATGTCTTACAATAAGCATGTATGTCCAACTTAAAAGTATCAAATGGACCAAAATATTTTAATAGAATGCTGTCAGCAGTAAGAAACTAAATGTTTTTTTTTTTTTTTTACTTGAAACAAGAAATCATGAAATTTACTTGCATACATTAGTCTTTTGACTTGGTTATAGCTTTTTTTTTTTTAAATAATTTTCAAATCTGCAAAAAAAAAAAATAAAAAGAGTTGAGGACCATTAGTTTAGCATATCTGTAATAAAGGAAATAAGTTTTCTTTATTTATCTGTATTTAGAATTTTTAAATGTACTAAGCTTGCCCTTTATCAAATTGCTTAAATTAAGAGAAAAATTATTTTCATTCAATTTTAGCCATGACTTAATTTTCAAAATTATTTCTAGTACGTGGACTAATGTTGGAGCCCGTTCTGATAGTGGATGGCCAGATAATGTTGAAGATAATAAAGAAGTTTGGGCAAACAATGGATCAAATTCTCAGGCTAATTCTGCATCTTCTGCATTTACTACAGATCTTGTTCCTGAGTTTGAACCAGGAAAACCTTGGAAGGTAAAATAGTGCATAATATATAAATCAAATTCTTACACTCTTGCTATATAGGGTATTATTCTCAACTTTTAGATTCTGAACGTTAGTGAAGAAGCTTATGTTTTTACAGTGATGTTTATTTATTTATTTTTTTCTTCCTCTGAACACTTTCATATAGAACCACTGGTCCAAAAGTTTCGATCAGTAACTTTATAGATGCAAAATCGAACCCAGATGGTACTTTTGAGAGGTCATTCTTCAAATTTCTCAATATTTTTTTTAATAATGCAAAAAAACTGAAAAATTTTTTTCAAAAAACGGCAAAATATGCAATGTCCGTAAAATTGAAAATTACTTTTTGACATAACTTCTAAAATAATGCAGCAAAGGACTTGAAATTTTCACCAACCACTAAAAATAGTCACGAAAAAAATGCCATTAAAATTTCAAAAAGATTTGATCAATTTTGAGTTAAGTGCAGCATTTTGAAAATTTCGGTAATATCTCATTTTTTGTTAGATTTTATGTAATAAAATTTTTGATTTTTGATATTAAGACTTGACAATTTAATATTATCTCACTGACATATATGTCTACTTGATCTGAAAAAATCTCAAAAATTGTTAGTAAATTTTTTTTTTTATAACCGTTTGAATTTAGAATTTCGCCTGAATTCGTTAGTTATACCTAAAATCACACACTTTAACATACATATAAGAAAATTGGTTTGACCGATTGTTTTGAAATTTGGTGCCTAGATAGAGAATTTCATTGCGAATATTTTGGTGCAATAAAATTTCTTACGGACAAAGAATTTTACAAGGGTAAGACTGAAAAAAACTCGAAAGTACAGTAGGTATTTGTTATTCCCTTATCTTATCGTACGTACTTTTCGATGCTAAATTTAATACAATACAAGTCAGTAATTACGGTGTGGCCTTTGGACTGCCGCCCAAATACATTTCTCAAAACCACAACGCCTTATCAGTTGTCACATATTACACAGACTGCCATGTATACACTATTTATGTTTATGTATACACATGTACAGTCATTGTCAGATAGATTGGCAGCAGCATCAGTGATAAGGAAAAACCAGGGGTTTTCAATCTTGATTGTTATTACCGAAAATGTATCAATAAACCTGACCAACATTTGTCATAAAACACTTAAGACTGATTATACGTTATTAATTTAAAATCAAATATTTTTTTATTTTAAAATAAAAAGTAGAAATTATATTAATTTATAATAATAATAATAATAACATTTATTTACAATACTGGCACGAATGGGTAAATAAAATATCCATCAACCATCTATATAAGTACATTCAATAATTTCCATATCACATTAATCTATTAATATCGTCATTGTCAGTCGAGTTATTTATTTTTATACATTTATAATAAACAAATCGTCGGGGCGATTGACATGCACCATGAGCATACAAAACACACCTCTACTTGTTGGGGATACACCTACTGATAAGCGCCGCCGCCGCCGTGCCAATTTATCTGGCAACGACTGTAATCTCGTTCAGAATTGTCTTATTGAAGAAATGATTTATCGTTTCTTTAAAATTCAATACACCCGTCAAAGAATCCCACCCATCGTGCGAAGTATGTCCCGCTTTTTTTGATATGATGACCAATAATTTCACAAGTTTTTGGATTGGACTTCACTATCCATTACAAAACAACAAATTACATAATGAAATAAATATATGTATAGTAGGGGCTTGAACGATATTTTTTTGAATATCCATATCGTAAAAGTATTGGTGATATTTTTTGTTATATTTCAATGTTTCAATACTTTAAAATATTAAAATTTCAATATTTATGTCATTAAACATCACAGTTAATTGATATCTAATAAATAACACAACATGGCCCAATGTTATTGTCTTGCCAGGAAGGTGAAAATAAATGGGCAGGAATAAGTTATAATTTTTCCCAAGACAACAACAATACAATTAATATTTGTTTTTGGTTTAGTCCATTTTAAAGTATTTATAATATAAAGTACATGATATAGTTGGTTTAACCATTCTTTATAGATTCTGAGCAAAATCTAAAAGCTTATGATTTCTTAATGATATTTATTTTTTTTCCTTCTGTAAACACTTTCCTATAGAAATACTTCTCCAAAAGTTTCAACCAGTGTCTCTATAGATAAAAATGATGCCCAAATGGTACTTTTAAAATGTAATTTTTTCAAATTTTAAAAAAATGCAGAAAATCTGTCAGAAAATTGCCAAAAAACAGCAAAATGTGTAATTACGAAAATTTGTATAAAATTGAAAATTGTTTTTAAATAACTAAGTAACTTCCATAACTTCAAAAATATTGTAGCTAGAAACTTGAAACTTTCACCAACTACTAAAAATGATCATTTGGGAATTTTTCATAAGGATTTCAAAAACATTTAATCAATTTTGAGTAAAATATTAATATTTTGCTAAATTTTGTGAGTTTTTCGGTTTTTGTTAGTTTTTATGTAATAAAATGTTTATACTTGATATTAAGATTTGAAATTGTATATTATCACACTTTCATATATATCTAATTGACCTAAAAAAATCTTGAAAATCGTAATTTATCTTTTTTTTCTATAACTTCTATTGAAGTTAGAATTTTGATGAAAATCTTTAGTTTTACCTAAAATTACACTTTACATATATAAAAGAAAATTGGGTCAACTTATCCTTTTGAAACTTGGTACATAGATGAAGAATTTCATTGCAAATATTTTAGTACAATAAATTTTCCTTATGGATGAATAATTGTACATTCTTTGCAACATTTTTACATGGGTTTGATTGAAATAAAATTAGATATAATATGGACATATTATGATATATTTCTAGTTTACAAACACTCAAGAAGGTTGATAATGTTTTTTCGTCATCTTATGTATATTTTGGTGCTGAGTATGATGATGTGAAATAAAATTTGTGCGGATTAATAGTTTTCTAATTTTTTGATTTTGAAATTTTAATATTTTCAATTATTATGTTAAATACTTGCTATTTCAACAGTTTTCATCGCTGTATTTGTAGTCATGTGGCTAAACAGTATTTCTTAGATATGGTGGTTCTGGATTCCTATCTTCCCCTTTCAAAAATATATTTTTGAATTTTTTTCAACCATTATTGACCAGAGGCGACTTGATAAACATTAGTACAAATTATGTCATTAGCAAACTATTGTTGAGTAATGATAATTTGAACTGCTTTAATTTATTTTATTATGACGCTTATATTTTATTGTTGTTTGAAATTATTTATGGAATTTTCCTTAGAACATATGAAAAATATATTTTCATTTTTCATTAATGATTTAGGTTTTTAACAAAATATTTTTAGTTCAACATTTAAGTTTAATGCATCAAAACTGAAAATTATTATTGTGTATTGTATTAGTTGAAGCTCCACTCGGAATATTTTTATAGAAGAAATGATGTATGGTTTCTTTAAAATTCAACACACTCGCCAAGTGTATCCTACCCGAGGTGCAAAGAACAACTCCAAAGTACAAATTACTCACTTTTTTAGAAACTATAATATTTTTGTTTTAATTCATCTTGGAAAGAAAAAAACGCATGTTACAATATCGAAAAATATTTTTATGTATTTGCTGATATTGTGTCAAATCCTCTAAGACCCCTTATGCATTGTAGAAACTGTTTATAATGATGTTCAAGTGACCAGTCAAAATCAATCACAATTACCAGTAATCAAAAAATAAAAATAAAAAATTTGATTTAAACTTATTTGAATATTATATTATTATGTATTACATTTTTATTCCAAATTGGGACTAAAATACAATAAACTGTACAATTAATATCATTTTACATTTATCAAATGTATTATTACAACAAAAGCCACATACTAAGAATCATAAATTATTTGAATATGTGAATTCTGTGTTTCTTGAAAAATACAATTAACAATAGAAATTTTAATTAAGTTAGTATGTACGAAGGGGAATCAAAAAGTAAGTTGCATTTTGCCAAAAGTTTGAAAATACTACTATTTAAGAAAAATAAAAAAGTTTATTAAAAAGTATACATTATAGTCTATTTTTTGACATATTTACCAAACAATTTTTCGTATTGTGACACAAGGTTGAATGAAAATCCTTTGTTGGAAAAATTCCCGTCCAGTTGTTTAACACCAGATATGTGTTGCATCTTTGACTTCGTCATCTGAATGGTATCGGATCTTTGAAAGTTCATTTTTCATAGGACCAAAGACACGAAAATTACAAGGTGACAAATCAGAACTGTAAGGAGGATGTTCCCACACTTCCCATTTGAATTTTTGAAGAAGATCCTTCGTGACATTCGCTGAATGGGGGGTAGCATTGTCATGGAGAACCACAATTCCTTTTGTCAATTTTCTTAGCCTAACTTCACATACCTCCCCATGTATTTGTACTGGTTTATAATTTTTTAACTATAAAAATCTAATAACTGCATGAATTTCAATTTTCGGACGACTTAATGGTATACTGTTACTGCCATGATTGTCAACTTGTTACTAATAAGCTTAGGAGTTATATAAGCTATAAGTTTAGGAATCAATATGTTGATACTATAATGTGTATAGTGTTTGTCCAAAGTTTCAACAAAAAATATTCACTATGACAAAAAATATGGCAAAATGCAACTTATTTTTTAATTGCCCCTAGTATTACTCATGAATTTGTGATAAAAATTTAATACATAATAATATAATGTTCATATCAATTTCTAAACAGATTTAATATGTTTTTTTTTTCATCAGTTTGTTATACTGACTATTGGTTATTATGATCAATTTTGACCAGTACCTTGAATGTTATTATAATGGGTTTTGCCTTGATTAAAATAATCTGTCTTTTTAGATTGTAACACTTGTTATATTTTCTTCAATAAATGTAATTTTAAGTGTAATACATATGATAAAATGTCCTTACAGATAAAGTATTTTTCTGTGACAACTAAAAATAACTTAAAATAACCAATATAAATTAATACATAAATCATAGGATTTTTTCAAGACTTTCAATTTAAGGCCATTAAACCTGGTTTGTCATAACTTGTATCATTAAAAACTATTTTTACTTAATAATGTATTAATTATGAATACATTTTTGTTTCAAAGTTTATCCATTGAAAATTTAAGGTTTTTAAATTATAATTTCGATTATGAATTACTTATTTGTTTTATACACTTCACTACTGATTGTCCTAGTACTAATGTGATTTGTCCCTACAAGTATAAATTTTTCTATTCTTATATACTGAAAGCAAAATGCTGTAGATAGCTTAAACATAATATAAAATAAATAGTTGTACTATTGTGGTCATTTTATGGCTTTAAAGATTTTTTATTTATTTTTAACAGTATTTTATTACTAATTGTTAAAATAATATTGATTTTCTTTAAAGCCATATACTTGAAATCATAATTATAATTTACTTATTTCGGTCAAACAGATTTTGATACTTAGAGGTTGAGAAATACTGATTTATAATAAAATTGTGTGACAGTTACATAATCTTTAATCAGTACATTTATGTGAGAATTATTTAAAAACATGTGTTTTACCATTTTTATATTTTAAAAATAGGTGAACATTTTAACATCCGAATATTTTATTTTTATTTGTAGGGTAATCAAATGAAAAATATTGAAGATGATCCTACTATTACACCAGGATCAGTAGTACGCAGCCCATTATCATTGGCAGCTACTATCAAAGATTCGAATAATTCAGACTTGTTCAACAGTGGTGGAAAGACTTCTCCAACTAATTCTCAATCAGCAGTTGATATGCCATTAACACCTCTATCGCTTTCATCTTCAACATGGACTTTCAATCCACCTCCTTCATCTACACAATCCTCATTTTCTAGGTAAGGATGTTATATTTATTATTTATTAAATTATTAATTAAATTTATTTAATAATTGCTAATATTTGTTTTTATTAGTCCATTAGGTAAAGTGAGTGGACCAAAAAATAACTGGGATAGTAGTTCTGGAAATGACCTTTGGGGAGGGGTTTTAGGATCTAGTGGTAAGTCCCGTGGACCACCACCTGGATTGACTGGTGGATCTTCCAAAACAGGAAATGCACCCAATAATGGTTGGCCTAGGTGGCCTTCTAATAATACATCATCATGGCAGACATCATCCAACAATATAGCTAGTACATGGCTCTTGCTAAGGAACTTAACACAACAAGTAATACTAATTGTAATAATTTATCAGACAATACTTGACAATGTTGTTCTAGGAACATACTTTTGAATTAATTACAAGTTAATTTAAAAATACTATTTTCTTTATTAGCTGATGTTAGATATTGCATATTATACAATCTAAATATCAAAATGATAAATTTTATATAATAAAACTTATTATTGTAGTGTATTTTTGGGGAGGGGGGTATTCAATGATATTGATTTTTCTTTTAATATTGACATTTTCAATTTTGATGATAGAGAAATTTAAACTAAAAAGTGCAATTCTCTAGGTTTTGAAGAACTTTTGAAGGAAAAAATAAATATTTGCTCATCAAAAAATATTTATATAATTTAACATGTATGAAGCTTTTTATTCTTAGGACTACGTAACAAATAATAAAATTATTATTATAATAAACATTTAATGCAAGGAAATAAAATAAATATACACAGTTATTATCTATTAGAATAATTCTTTGCATACCACCAATAAGTTCTTTGAGTACCACTAGTGGTACGCATACCATAGGTTGAAAAATCATGTTCTAGATAATATGGAATAATATATTACAATATTTTCATTGGATATCGATACTTTGTTGATCCGGCCTAGGACTACTTGCTGTGGTAGATTCGCTGTGAGATCTTTTTTTTTTTTGTTGAATTAACATTTTGAAATAATACTTATACTATACTCATATTTACTTGTATTACGCAATTATATTTTATTTTCTATTATACAATTATTTTAAATTTCATACTAATATAATTATTATATCTCAATACTTTAATACCAATTTCATTACCATAGTACTAATTAGATCCCCAGGCCATCTTCAACGGCCAAGTAGATCTTTAGTTTCCTCCAAGGAATTTAAATAATATTTTTGATAACTGATATTTGAATCAGTTTATCGGGTATTTGTCAACTCTGTTTCACTCCGCACATCAAAAATATCCTTTGACTTGCAGTGCAACTTAGGGACATTTCAACTTGATAATCGAATGTAGTCAATTAAATTTCTCTCGATAAGAGTTGAGTCATCTATCCTTATGGCCAAGTTGATCTCTCTGTTTAGTCAGTTGGATCTTAAAAAAGATCTAGATGGCCAGAGATCTAGTTGATTTTGTTCACCTACAATACATCTAGGTATATGGAACAGATATAAATTATACATTTAATATGGCCACACCAAACAGTAACCGATGGCAAAAAGTCTCATAGTTTAATGAGAGTTTAACATATTCTTTGTTAATCATTAAATAATAAATCACTAGAGTGATTTAATATATAGTTATAGTACTTTCAACACATTATAAATTATATAGTATAATAAAATATGATAGTGAAACAAAATTTAGTTTGTTAATTATTTGTTAAAACAATTTTAACTACTGTGACTAAGGTTCAGAGTTATATGAATTTATTTATTATTTGTAGTTGGTTTTAGGGAATACTTATTATATAAATAAATATATATTTTGTATGCTTCAATGACTGTTGTCATTTGATGTCTTAAATATTATTGGAATATAGTTTATTATTTTATTGATATTTCTAGTTATGATTCATATTTTTGTTTTAAATTTTATACATTAATAAATATCATGTGTTTAACTTTAAAGGTAATACAAAATATTGCCAATAATCTAT
This sequence comes from Stegophylla sp. TES_Ste_2020, assembly GCA_025469315.1. Lineage (NCBI taxonomy): Eukaryota > Metazoa > Arthropoda > Insecta > Hemiptera > Aphididae > Stegophylla > Stegophylla sp. TES_Ste_2020. The sequence continues at coordinate 12,381 of JAIPRM010001133.1, read as the reverse complement.
GTTTAATTGAAAATATCATTCTCCTCATGTTAATTAAATGAGATACATGCTGGGTTTGCACCGTTCATTTGTTGAAACTGAAATTTTTGGAAAATCTTTTTGACCTAATGCCTAAATATTAGCCAGCAGCACAAAATAATAATAATAATAATAAAAAAAACTTAATATACATATTTAATATTACTATAAGATGGGCTCTAGTTGTGGTGTTTAAGAGTATACTTTAGTTTAGGGCGACCATTTTTATATAAAAAAAAGGACAAACAATTTTAGATCTCAAAAAGAAAAGATAATCAATTTTTCATAACCATTTAAATATTTTATAGTTCCATAATATACAATATTTTCTAATTGGCTTAATATTTTAATAAATTCTTAGTACTTATCTATGCATTTCTTGACGTTTTGAGTTTAAAAACAATTGGTCAAAGATATTTTTATTCTGATTGGTTTGATATTGGTTGCTCATCATTTACTTTATTACAATCTTCTAGGTTGCTATTGTATTTTTAAGATGAACTTTTATAATACAATATATAGAAATAATAGGATACAAAGTGTCCCGTTAGAAGTTTTCCGGCATAATGGGACATGGTTAGTAAAAACAGGACAATCTCGTTTTAAATGGCACATATGGTCATTCTACTTTAATTTCCATTTGTTAGGTATGTTCTTCCTTTCTGTTTTTGTTTCTTCCATTATCAGCAAATATGTACGATGTACGTATATGTGTATATGTACATGACTTCATTCTTGGTTTATGCACACTATCTTTATGGAGCGGGTGATATAGATAGTTATTTAGAATGTTAACTGGAGTACAGTATCCAACTTCCCTCCCATACTGGTGAATAGTTGGACATTGAGTGTATGAAGCCTTTGTAGATTATTTTAAACGTACTTAGTACTTATATATTTTCTCTCTAGCTTGTACCTGCTATCTTTGAAATTTCAGTTGTTTTTTAAATTAAAATTTTTCTATTAACTTGTGTATGTGGAATTTTAAGGTCAAAAGTTAAACTTTCATCTGATTTTTAGTAACTTATTTTCAAATTATATTCTTGTTTTAATAATTCTGATCACTGAATCTTATATTTATTAAATAGATTGATGGATCAACATTAAAAACTCTATGCATTCAACATGGACCATTGTTAAATTTTCATATGTACCTAAACCATGGAATAGCATTAGCCAAATATTCAACTAGAGAAGAAGCTAGCAAGGTAAGTGATGTTCATTACATCTCATAATTATTATTAACTATTAAAAAATAAAAATTCAAAATAGTGGGTTATTTTCTAGAAAAATATGGTTCACAGAAGTAAAAAAAAAAGCATATTTTTCCAATCGTACTTGACATAAAATAATGTAACTTATAAAATAAATGTGGAACATATATAAGAATTAACCAGTATAAATTTATATGTAATAAGTCTAGAATTTTTGGTATCACTGACTCCATCTTAGAAGTGTTACCTTGAATTTACATATCGATTGCTGTACCAAAAAAGGCCATAACTTAAATTCTGATTTGTAGTTAGAAATAATAATGAATAGTTCTGTTTGTCCTCAACTTCTAGAAAAAAATAATTATATTGAAAATTGGTCTAAGAAAATAAAATTTATTATATTATTTTTATTAAAATGAAATTAATTATAATTTACTTAAAACAATATTATCATAATTTGACTTATATTGTAGATGTTGCACAACAAAAACTGTCATAAATCATTAATTTTATTTTTTGATAACAGTTTTTGCACAAAAAATTGTTATCAGTAAAAAATTTAACTTATAATTAGTAATAATCAGAGTTGTGATTTTATTGCATTAGCACATTTCTTATAAATTGATTAAAAAGAGTTAGCTAAAAATTTGTTTCATGATTTAAATAAAGAATTAAAATTAAAAATTTTATTTTACATATTTTATGATTTTTTAGTTTTTAGTGCTATATTTTCTATTTTACTGGTTACTTATCAAAATTGGTGAAATTAAATTTTAATAAACTTATTTTTAATTTAATTGAATTTTCAAAATTAATATATTATACTCGAATACTTTTCGAAACACAAATTTTTTTTATAATCCAAATAACAGTGCTTCATAGTTTTGAGGTGCCAGCAATTGTTTATCATCTGGTGGCAGTGTCATTCAGGTGATACTAACATTCACTAAGACCAAAAAGTTGCCTGGCGCCAGTTTTTTTTTTTATTACATATTTTTAGGGCATATTTAGTGATATAGTACATATTTTTACGATCTTGAAGTGTGCTATGAAGTCCCAACCTTAGTTATAATATTTTATTGTGTTGCCAATTTTGTAAATTTACATGTCTTTATTGCTAATTATTTTTGCATAACATGGATAAAGAACCATGCTTATGGTTTCACAATGAATGACTTTCTGGTAGAAATACTCATCTAAAAGTTTCATCTAGCATGTTAAAATATCTCAGTAATCATTTCAAAGAATAGCACCATAGGTAATTTAATAAAATTCTCTTTTTCCTCAAATGTAAGACATTTTTCTTATTTTTAAGTTAATTACTACAATCATCATAATCTTATTCTTAAAGGATTATTCCCAGAATTTTGAATGTGATATTATTTTGAATTTATGAATGAAGTCAACTAGTGTTATAACATGTAATATCAGGAGACTAAGATTGTAACTTGAGTTACTACATACTGCCTTTCACAGCAAATAAGTTTTTTCATTGCAGCAGTTCATATGTTATATTCAGATTTGTTAAAGATACACATTATACACATTTGTTGTGAATTATCAAATTTGCATTTCCTTTGTTGCACACATGCTAAAATTGTAGTCTATGTTTCTTGCTGTAATAAAATGTTTTGCTAAGATTTTAATTTAATGTATAAGTGGTCCATGTGTTTGCTCCGATTACTACCCTGACAAGTAACAATTTTCATTAACAGGTATTTTATTTTATTTTTGAAAGCAAACTTTTCCCCTGTGATTTAGAATTAAGTTTTTTGTATGTTTCAATATTATTTTATTATTCATTTTTTGTGGTATTGTAATAATTAACATACATACAAAAGTACATAAAACATTAATTTATTATACTTGTTTTGTGTGTATTGATTTTATTAAAAGTATTTGTGCTTAGTATATAAATAAAAAATTATGGGTATTCAGAAATATAAGTAATTTAAAAATTGTATTTCATAATAAAATGTTTGAATATAAATAAATCAAATGTTTTTGGGGGCTTTTTTTTTTATTAGGCTCAAGGAGCATTGAACAATTGTGTACTTGGCAATACAACGATATTTGCTGAATCGCCAACAGATACTGAAGTACAAATGCTACTTACACATCTAAGTGGTGGTGGTGGTGGTGGTGGCAGTGCAAGTGGCAACAATTCTACTCAGCAACAACCCAACTGGAATAATGGCCGTAATGGAAATAGCAGTAACTCTCAGGGGCAACAGGGTTCAGATACTTGGGCCAACAATCAATTGTGGGGTGGCAATAACTCCGGACCTCCTGGTAATACATCATCTCTTTGGGGGGCTGGAGCTGATCAAATTGATCCACATCGCACCACACCATCATCTTTAAATTCTTTTATGCCAGGTGATCTTTTAGGTAGTGAAACAATGTAAAAGAGAAAAATATATATACATATATATATATACATATTTACACATACACAATCCTGACTTATAACTGAGTCCAAATATAATGACATTTTTATAATAAGGTCTTGGAACACCATGAACACTTAATCGACTTATTTATTAAGCTTTAAACAAATTGAGCCAAGTTTATATTTTAGATATATATATATATATAATTTTATTTTGCTTGCCATTCGACTCTGGGTAATCGTTTTGGCAGCACACCTATAACTTTTTTTAAGACTTAAATATTTTTATTTTATTAATTTATAATGTGAGTTCTTCTTTTTATTTTTAATTGTATACTACCAAAGTAAATAAGGATTATAAATTAATTTTAATATTTAGTAGTTTTGTGACTATAGACATTAAGACGGTTACGGGGTGTTTTTAATTTATGAATGAGATTTTTTAGTGATTAATTTTATCATGTTCACCAGCTACAATATTATATATGAATATCTTCCTATGTTTTTTTTATTATTATTAAAAAAAAAGAATTAAAAGTATGATTATAAGTCGTTTTAGGAATAGTGTTAAATTTGTAGGTCTAAATAATTAAAAAAAATATATATATATATATATATATATTAAATGTAAAAAGACAAAAAGAGAAAAAAAAAGAAAAAATATTATTGTCCATGTTATTATTATTGTTGTGTTTTAAATTAAATGGTTAAGTACAAAAATCTTCCCAATAAATTAAAAAAAAAAATGTATGTGCGCATGTGTTTGTATAAGGGCCTTCATGTATTTGAATAGATTGTTACTAGTACAAAAACAGTATTTTGTGTTAAAGACTTAAGCGATGACCAACCATTAAATTGTTGCCTAATATATTTTTTTTTAGTTATTAATTTTTTAGATTATATAATGTTAGGAAATTTTACAATTTAACCTTCTATTTGAATCAATCTTTGGGCATATCTTAAATTCAAATTTTAAAAGTAATAAAAGAGTTTGCGAAAAAAAATCATAAACGTATTATTCGCTTATTTAATCATAAAAATTTGAGAGAAATAGCTTCTTTTTTTTTTTTTTGACTGCTTAAATATAAATTAAGACTGATTATTTTAAAAATATTCATTTATACACATACACATACGCATACAAAATGTTTGAAATACATTTTTGGTGATCATCTGAATTTTTGTTTTTGTTTTAGCAATGAGTTTAAGTCAGTTTATTCTAAATTAAAATTTTGAAGACTTGAAATATAATTTATTGGAAAAGTAAAAAATTGTAAAAAAAAAAAAAAAAAAAAAGAGTAATAATAAATAAATAAATTATATATATATATAATTTGATGCATACAATATTCCAATAAATGTTTTGTTTTTTCATGCACAATAATATGATCTCTAAATACAATCAATTTTGTTGCAATACAATTATGAAATTTATTAAAACGTTCATTTGGCAATATTTTTAAAAATAAATGATTTTAAATATTTTATGTTGCAGAACAAAAAAAAAAAAAAAAGTCAATTAGTTAATAAAAAAATTTCTCATCCCATTTTAAAAAATCACCAATAAAATTTAGTTTAGCCGTAGATCTCAATATCTGTTGGTTTATTATTTAATAGGTTTCTTTTTTTTTTTTTTAAGTATTATAAAGTATTGTTTGTGGGGTAAACGTCTTTTTGGAGAAATAATTTCCCAAAAATACCATTTTTAAACATGTATGTTGATAATTTTAAGACGATCTAAAACCATTACGCTTCATGTGATAAATAAAATTGTTAAAAAATGCTTATCCTTATACTGTGATCTATAAATATGAATTTTTTTTTTTATTTTTATTATTATTATTATTATTATTATTATTTTTATTATTATTATTATTATTATACAATATAAATTCTTTTTCCGACTGACAAATTTCATCACCGGTTAATTTTTTTGTTCTGTACTTTCAAATATTTTGTTTTCAAACGTGCCATTTTACTACAAATAAATTATTTTTACTTAATTTTATTGTCTAATATCTTTAATAAGAAAACCTTTCTAATAATTGTTACTACAATTTATTTGATCTCCTTTTTAGTGTTCTTTTTTCTCTTACACTTTTTCTGTATCCTTATTTTGTGGCACATCAATAAATATATTAATAATATATAGGTACGTAAAAATTATAAACAATTAATTTTTCAAAAAATTAAAAATATAACAAACATAAACAAAAGTAAGAAAAACGGACAGTGATACTTTCCCAATTATTATTATATTTAAGATTGATTGTGTTCAGAAGGCAAGTAGATATGTCTTCCATAGTTATAAACATAATGTTAATTTAAATATTTAAGTATCTTTTAATGTTTTTGTGGGAAAGAGGTGGTGTGATGCACTCCGCACTAGAATTAAGTTTTAGATAATTTTTAAACACGAAAAACATCCGTAGATAAATTGTCTTTGCCAAGTAAAACCAAAAAGTAATATTAAATATTCATGTTTATTTTGTTGTTATTATTATTATTTTATTATATTATTATTATAATTATATATATATATATATTTTTTTTTTTTGCTAAAAATTAAAATATCTAAATATAATAACCAAAATAAATAAAAAAAAATGTAAAAAAATTAATGTGTGGTTAATTTTTAGTCAATAGTTTTTTAAGCTAAATTACATTATTTTTAAGATAATTTGTCACAAGTGTTAACTACATACAAATCGTCCTTCTATTTTATAGACTAATTAATAATTATTATAAAAAGTTATTTTACATAATTGAATCTTTTTTGAAGATTAGATATAAGTTAAAGTGTGTATGAGAGTCGGGGTTGTGTCAGGGGTATGTAGTTATATACAATGTATATAATTTTATGTATGTATATGTATTTTATACATATTACTATAAATTATGTGTAATAATGTTGTGCTTATGTCCGGGCACATTGTGATCTTGTATTACCACGAAAAGTCATAATCAAATAAATATTTATGTATGCATATTAGTATATATATTATATATATATATATATATATATATATACTTAAATGTATATATAACATTTCACTGCTCACTTTTTTGTGATAATAAAAAATCTTTCACACACACAAAAAAAAAAAAAAAAAAAAAAACAAAAAAAAAAAAAAAAAAATAAAA
>JAIPRM010001132.1:17245-41817 GCA_025469315.1 Stegophylla sp. TES_Ste_2020 | reverse complement strand
GTACTTAATTAAGTGTACCCATACAACACCGCCGATAACCTGAGTATATATGTATTCCCTTTTTTTTTATTTTTAATTTATATAAATTCAGCATAACTCTGGGTCGTTACAAGTATTTCATAAAAATTTCAAAAATATTTGATTTGATTTGAGCTAAGTATAGAAGTTCGAAAATATTGGAAATTTCTCGCTTTTTTTTTTTTTTTTTTTTGTAAGTTTTCGTTTCAGAAATATTTTATCTCTTGCAGGGGCGTATTTACGGGGGAGAATCATGAGGACAGATACGCCTACACAGTTTTTTTTTTATAAAACATGTTTTATTATAGAAAAAAATAACCATTGAATATTGAAGGGTATCTAACATAAATAATTGAATATATTATAATATTATAGGTGTACACATTTATTAACATTATAAATTTATTTATAAATCCCTAATTGATATTATTATATTGACTTGTGTCTGTGTATGATTTTGTGTTTTACTTCAATGCGTCGTCGTATATAGTCATATACGTTATTAATTGATTAATTAAATTTATTCTTTATTAATTCCGGTTCACAATATATTTGTATTGATAACAATAATATAATATAATTCAAAATAATAAGATGAAAAATAATACAAGATAAACAGATTATTACGTAGAATAATATATAATAATCAATATAATAATGATAATAACCATAACAATTATTATTAAAATGATAATAACAATACATTCAACGTTTAATGAAATAATTTACTATTTCCCGAAGACAATAAAAACATTTATGGGGTCGTATGAAAAATATAAATGATTTTTTCGAGTACGGTAGTTATTGACATTGAAATTTAATTCACTTTGAAATTAAAAAAGAATCATCAATATCGTTATTCGACAATTTGGTGAGAAAGGTATTGTATGATATGTATGATATGTCCAACGTAGTCTTAAAGTTTCTGAGTTTAGCAATATTTTAAAAAATGTTATCGTAACCGGAGTGAGGAGTTCTTTGAATATTACATTTTATTATTATTATTATTATTATTTTGATAATCATCTTCTTAATTTTATTGTTTAAAAACAACGTATACTGTGACGAAAATGTCAAAATCAATCTGACCAGCACAGTTTGTGATTCCCGTTTATAACCCACTCTAACAGAGAAATCCACTTAGGGCGTCTCTCGGTGTGTGTGTGTGTGTGTGTGTGTGTGTGTGTTAGAGACAGCACAACTTTGTCTGTCTCCCCGCCCCCGCCCCCCGATGTAAATTTAACACTTTAATCGTATTAATATTGGTGGATTGATATATATATATATACAAAGACAAAACTTAATCGTCGTCATCGTTGTATATATGCGCACACAGAGTGTCAGCCGAGCGTTAACAGTTTTCAGACACAAGACCGATAGCATCGGATATGTCAACGGTGCAGCATAGAGTTTAGATTTAGTCCAAAATGATGTGCCCCAAAAATATAGGAACATATTGTAAAGGTCAAAGTTCAACTTGTATTTGCTTTTTTCTCGTTTTTTTTTTTTTTACATAATTCTAATGAAAAATTCACTCATAATACCTATCTCTAAATATTTATTATTTTTAATTCGCCGGAGTAAACCTAAATAAAAATTCGGAAATATTTTGCACCGCAGGTAGGCTACTTTTGAAGGTGTCAAGTCGAACAGTTATTTTTCATACCTCCGACATCAAACACATCGAGTGGTGGGTGCAGGAATATTAACGTTCTGGGTAAAAGGAAGAATTTCAAAAAAAGGGTCCTATATCTCCTTAAGGTCGAGAATAATTCTTCGCTCTTTCGTCATAGTCTTACATTATAATTTTTATTTCTATTGATTTTAATAAGTTTTCAATAATTATCACACAGTGCACTATCTCGATTGTACTTAGTTTTGTGGTTTATGCGGGTCAAATACAAACGAACCGGCAGCAGCGACTTCCGACACGACAATAATATAGCTTTGTATATTTCTTCGAACGTGGCAGAGGAATAATAATTACATAATAATTTTCTCGGGTTATTTAAATCAATGGAAATAATCCATTTTAACCAGAGGTACGAGGGCGCTCTTAAATTTATGAAAAATCAAAAAACCTTAGTTTGGGTGTGTTGAAAATGTACAAATGTTTCAATTTTTTTTTTTTTTTTTTTTTTTTTTTCATTTAAAACGTTTAAACTTGAAAATTTTGTATAATGTGTTATATTATTATTTAGGAATTTATGTGCCTAACTATTTTTGTCTGACGTAGATAATATGTTAAAGTTCATAAAAATTCTTGATATTATAAAAATCAAATGTCCGAGATCCGGCACTGGCGGAACCGAAAATTTTACACTGCAAAAGAGCCAAAAATTACGAATTTAAATTATCGAATTTCTAACAAGTACTGTATTAATTATTGTGTACACAGTTACAACAAGCGGGAACTTAATTAAGTGAAGATTTATGAAGATTAGTTTTATTCATTAAAGATATCATACACCTGAAACGGTACAAAGGGAATATTTAAGCAAATAATATTGTTGTGTTTCCGTTTAATGCCGCGATTAAAAATAATACTGTATTCAACAGTTGATGAGGGGTAGGTAAAGGGGAGAGCGGGGATGGGGATGGCCGTGGGAGTTAATTGTTTCGCGTATTGTTGTGAGCGCACGTTTAATTTTAATTACTGTTCGTGTTAATAACGTTGATTAAGGTGCTCGGCAGAATATAATAATAATAATAATAATATAATATCCACTTACAGGTTATTAATGTAATAATAGATATTATAATAATATGACAACAGTGTTTAAATGAAAAATACGCTTGTGGTCATAATAATAATTAACATATATGTTTTTGATATCGAGTTGCATTTTTCACACTTGACGTTATACAAAACGTATTATTTATTTATTTATTAAATAACCAACGTAATTTTATACACCTGCTCACTAAATAATACAAAATTTCTGTGGTTTTTGTTCACCCGAACTACAACTAATTACCCCTTACATTAAATAATATCACATAAATCAACATATGTACGATTTAATGAAGTCCTTTAATTATTAAAGATCAATAGGGGTAAGGAAAGCAAAAAAAACAAAACGTTATAACTGATTACGTAAATATCTGCTGGTTAAAATTTAAAAGTTGATAAAAAAAAGCCGGACATACTTTGCACCACGGTTCAGATACTCTTGAAGGGTGTGTAAATTATTAATTCAAAGAAACGATAAATCGTTCCTTCAATAAGACAATATTCTGAACGAAAGAAGTTAATAATATAATGAAGAACAATAATAGTCACACCCACCAAGAGTATCTGACCTGAAAATGGTGCGAAGTACGTCCTGCTTTCTTGTCTATACTTTAATTTACTTTACTTTATTTTTTTTTACCCAATCAATAAAGGGGGGGGGCTGGAAATTAAACGAGAAAAAAAAGTGTTAGAAAAATGTCCAAAATTTTTTTTTGACATTTTCAAAATTTTCTTGCGACAAAATTTTTCTCATATTATTGTCTATCTATGTTTGAATTTTCGTTTGAAATTCGGATCGAAAAATAATGGTTTCTAAGTCTTTTTTTTGTCAAATTTTGGGTAGTTTAGAAAAAAAAAAAAAAAAATTGAAGGATTGATAAATTAAAAAAAAAGACCTCTTTAAAGTACCTAATAGAGGCTAATCAGGTTTCAAAAAGTTCCTGATCGAAACTTTTGAACAAGTATATCTTTATGAAAAAGTGTTAACAGAAAAAAAAAATAAACATCATTGTAAAATCACTAGCTTCTTCACTTCGTTCAGAATCTAAAATATATTTATGTAATTTATATTTTATTAAGATAGTCAGATAAACATTGAACACAACATATTCAAAGGAACAATAATTATATGTGAACATTTTTTTTTAATTTATCGTTTATTATGCTACTAGACATCTAGTATTATTCTAAATTGTATAAATAACAAGTGATATATATATATATATATATTATTTTGATAATAACATTAAAAATTGAAACATTTAAAACAATTTAACAATTGTACAATAATTATTAATTTAAATAAAAATAAAAACGGTTAATACAAAACGTTATTGTTTTAAATTATAGTACCAAAAAGTACTTTTATGATAAATTCGAATTATTTATTTATTTATTTTTTTTTTTAATTTTCAGTTAAAACAATTATATTAAGAAGTGGATTATGGATTTTAAAATCGTTCATTTTTTTATGATTTTGAGTTTTTAAAATTATTTATATAATGTATTTGGGTTTGGATTTTGAAAATCAATTGTTTTATTAAGGATTTAACCCAGTTTTGAGGAAATTACTTATTGCAGTTAATGTTCCAAGTTCTAACAGAAATATCTGCAAATAAATAATTCATCAATAAAACACACTAGACTTTCGTGTCGATCAATACCTACATTATTTATAAAGATTAATTTATATTATATTGTTATTCAGTATTTAATGTAAAAAAAAAAAAAAAAAAAAAACCCGTAGTTTCATTATAATAACATAATTAATTATTGTACGTAAAATAGGTAGTTCAGTTTTTATTGCCAAATGGTTTCTTGCATAAATACAAACGGCGTAGTCAAAACGATTAAAATGAAAAATAATTTAGTACTTTGTACGGAGTGTAAATGAAAAAAAAAAAAAAAAAGACATTAATAACTTCTACTAGTTAATCGCAACTAAAGCCGTGTGTTGCGGCGATTAACAACACAAACGGTTTAGTTCCAAAAACAGGCTTGTGTGTAAAAATTAAAAAATTGTGTACTTCGCTCTTCGGGGTGTTGTTCGCACGTCGAGTGGGATTCTCTTGACGGGTGTATTGAATTTTAAAGAAACGATCTTCAATGAAACGATTCTGAACGAAGAAAGTCAATAATATAACAAAAATAAATGAGGGGAAAAAATGTCAAGAAAAATGTCCAAAACTTTCTTTTTCCCATTTCCAAAATTTTCTCGTGTCAAAATATTTCTTATATTATTTTCTATCCACGTTTAAATAAGGCTTGAGAAAAAACTACATTTTATAGCAAGTATACGTGAAAAATATAAATGAACTTAAGAACAAGTTAAGTACTACAAATTTATAATTTGAGGGGTGAAAATTTTTTTTGATTTTTCTAATTTTCACAGTAAGAGCTTTGAAACTGTCGATTATACACGAGCATTTAATGAAATAAATCTAAATGTGTAAGTTATTGACACCCTTAAAAAGCAGATATTATATATGTGTTAAATACTATAAATGTTGTTTTTGATTCGAGAACGATCGCGTTAATAAAAATTAATCAACGGGAAAATATTATTTATTCTTAATAACTTTTGGGAGGCGGAAAAAAAAAAGCTTGAAACACAATACTACCTAGTTTGAAATTGTTGATCAGAGGCACAAAAAAAAAAAAAAAAAAAATGTTATTTCACGGCTGATTAAATATGTCAACTGACGCGAGTGACTGGACAGATTTAAAATGTAAACTGGATTTCCCGATATAAAATTGACGTATTATGAAATGTAAATAATATAATATAATTTTGTAATTCGAGGTCTACTCGTACTCACTATTGGATATTTTTTTCAATGTCTTTAATCGAGTTAAATAACATAATTTTCAGCCCTTTGAACTAGCATATCATATTATTACCTATTGTCATCCCAAAAAAAAAAGTACTAAAATATTTAATCGGCTTTCGGATTTAGTTAGACCATGGTTATAATATCTTAAGGGGTAGATAATCGTGGGTTAGACCAGTGTTTCTCAACCTACGGGTCGCGACCACCCCTCGATGGTCGCTGACTAATTATACTTAGGGTCACCGAAATTTTTAAATCACTACAGAACGATACAAAGGTTAGCATAGGCGTAAACAGGTTAGGTTAGGTTAGCTAAGGACCCTCAAAACAACTCAGTTTTTTTTTAAGATGGCTGAAGGTTAATGTACTTTGCGGGGGCTAAATCACATTTTAGCCCCCCCCTAACTACCCTAATGAAGGTTAGATAAATTCATCGTGAAATAAGATGAAAATAAAATATGCTCATTGTATCATATCGTATCATTTTAAAATGAAAAACAATTTTGATTGAATCTCGACTTCAGAAGAAATATTACAACAGATTTATAAAATCATCAAAATTAAATTTCGATTATTTTTGGTTAGAACTTACAAGTTTTAAAATTAATACCTAAATCTAAATCAGCTGAAGCTTAGAAGCCCTGAAAAACGTTTAGTTCCATTTTCAAGTAACTAGTTATTTATGTGAAATGAAAGTTTCATTTCTTTGATTGTTAATAATACAAATTAAATTGGAAAATTGACTGAAAATTTGTTTAGTAAATTGTTTTAAGCTAAAAATTGGCAAATTCATTTCAGATCAACAGCAACAAATAACTACCAAGCCAACTTAAGAATGATTTTGTAATGTTTAAATTTTTTTTTTTCCACATATTATAGTTACATTACAAATAAAATAAACGTTTTCTACAGTTAAGAAAATAAACTGCAAAATGCGCGCTTTATATGTCTCTTTAAAATCATATTTATTGTATTTATTTCTATTTAACACTATTGCAATTCTATAATATACTCAAATGTAAGAAATATATTTAGGGGTCGCTATAAATTGAATATTCCCAATTTGGGGATCGACACGGCAGTAAATAGGTTGAGAAGCACCGAGGTTATGATATATTATAATAAAATTGGATCGACGCAAAAGGTAAGTACACACTGCCGTGATACAGTTTTATTACGGTTTTGGAATACAAAGTTAATTTAGCAGCAATTTCAGTTTCACATAATATGCATATTAATACAAAATCGCGACGTGTACATTTATTATTTTATGTAAAAGTTTCTTGGAAATACTATTTTGATGTTATAAAATGGAAGAACATCATATATCCAGGAAGAAATCTTAACTAGTTTGAAATTTTAGATTCTGAGCGGAGCGAAGAATTTAGTGTGCGTTTTACAATGATGTTTTTTTTTTTTTTTATGTGTACATGTTTTTGGAATAGAAATTTTTGCAATTCATCTCAATCAAGATATTTTTGGGTGGTGATTTTTAGAAATTTTCAATAGTTTTTCCAAAAGTACTACTGAAAAACGAACGAAAACGCTTTCAAAAATTTTTTTTTTTGTTTTAACCCAAAGTTTACAGACAAAATTTCTTGTTCTAGTGAGATTTAAATAAGTATAAATAGTGTTTTAGTGGGATATAAAATTGATTGAGTACAAAAGAATTTTTTTTTTTTTGTAGTATCAATACAATTTATAATTTTTAACTTAAATTATCGACGTCAGAAAAAAAAAGGTGTTAATTTTTATTTTTGTTATTCGAAGACAAAATTTATACACATAAAATTTGCACAAACCATTATGATAACAAAATAAGAGAACTATATTTAATTACGTGTCTTTCAGATAAACTTTTATTTATAAATAATTTGTTTTTATTTCTACCTAGTTTTCAAAAATGTTTAATTATTTTGCATAAAAATTCTCGCAGAACGCAGAACGAATATCTCAGCACGTTAATACAGTATGTATATGAATTTGTACGATAATTCTCGACGGTTTAACATTTCTCTTTTGTGTACGTTATGAGCTAAAATAATTACTCAACATTCCTTCTAATCGCTAGTCCCTTTTCAAATTATGAAGTTTCCAATAATGAATGCGGAGTAAGTTCGCGCCATTTAGTCGACTGGGACTTGGCTTCTCAACCGGAAAATCCAAAATATCCTACGACTTTGACTTGAAAATTAATCTCCTTGAATAGTAATACGTTTTCGTTTTCTTTTGTAACGTATCTAAAGGTTAGGTTTCTACAATAATTCGAAGGATATTTTAGAAATTTCAAAACGAAGCGAAAAGAGTGGAGAAAATTTAAAGTTGTGGGGTTTGTGACTAATGTACAACAACATAATAAGGTTTACTTTGCAAATGTGCTCATTAAGCGTTTTTCAGATTTACCAAAAATTTAATTTGTGTTTTCACCGTCAACAGAGGATTAGATGGTTCGAGAGCCCATCGAATTAGCTTGTCATTTATCTTGTGTTATTTCGAGTGTGAGCGCTTGTGCTCTCTAGGTCAGTGGTTCTCAACCGGCGTGTCACCAAAAAAATCATTTATTTATATTTTAGAGTCTAAACCATACAAAACCTTGTACTGTAAACACACTACACCAGTGGTCCCCGATTAGCATTATGCCGAGGACCCCTAACTAAAACTGAAATTGAAACGGGGACCCCTATTTTACGTACGTGCTTCCCTTTACATGCATTGTTTCAACTTAATTTAAACATGAAAGTAAAGAAATATACATTCTTTTTACGATGTATTTTTATTGACATACCTTTTTGTAATATTATGAATACACAATATATTCTCAAAGTAAAAAGAAACTATAATAAAATATCAGGTCCCATCCTGATGAACACAGCCGCGGACCCCCTAACATCAACCGATGGACCTCTAAGGGTCCGCGGACCACCAGTTGGGAACCACTGCTGTAGACTAAAACGGTATTATTAGAAATGACCTTTAGACCAGTGGTTCCCAATTAGCATAATGCCAAGGACCCCTAGCTAAAGTTTAAATTGGACTAGGGACCCCTTCTATGAATATGCTTGTGGAAATTCCCTGCTTTCTGTACATGTCTAATATGTTTCAACTTAATTTAAACATGAAAATTTACAAAATGTTCTTTTTATAATTTAGTTCAATAAACACACCTGTTTGTAATAATATGAATACACATTTTCTCAAAAAAAAAAAAAAAAAAAAAAAAAAAATACAATAAAAATAGCTGATTTCATCCTGACTATCAAAACTGTGGACCCCCTAACATCGACTTACGGACCCCTGGGGGTCCACGGACCACCAATTGGGAACCACTGCACTATGGTGTACCATATCACAAATATCTCGTTGAATTTTTTTAAGAAAATATAAAATTTTAAACTATGTAAATTTATATAATTGTAAATTCTGGACAGAGCGAAGAAGCTAGTGTTTTTCATTGATGTTATATTTTTGATTTTTATTTCTGTAAGCACATTTCGTAGAGAAATACTTGTCTAAAATTATGAACAGAATCTTTTAGAATCATAACCTAATCTCTAGATGATACTTTTAAAAGGTTGTTTTTCGAAATCGTCATTATTTTTTCCAAAATTTGGGGAAAACTACATGAAATTCAACAAAAATGCTTTTAAAATTTTTTATTCAAATGTTATGAAATTTTTAAGATAGCTACCAGATAGACAATAATATGAGCAATAATAGTGGAATAATAAAACTGAACGAGTAAAAAAATTAATTTATAGTTTCTTTAAATTTCAATACACCCACCGAAAATACCACATCCAAGGATCGAAGTAAACACATAGTGCTAAGTAAATCCGGCTATTTTTTTAATAAAGTGTTAACACGTATAGGTGTAATAATTTACATAGATGATACTTATCAGTTTTTCAAAAATTCTATAGCTGAATTTAGTGTGTCGCCATTTTTATGGATCTAAATTAGGGTGTCGCCGTATATAAAAGGTTGAGAACCACTGGTCTAGGTGGAGCCGGTAAAAACGAAACTGCTGTCGGCAAATATTTCATGCGCTTAATTATTTAAAATCAAAAAAGCCGGACATACTTCGCACGACGGGTGGTATTCTCTTGACGGGCGTATTAAATTTTAAAGAAACGATAAATCATTTCTTCAGTAAAACAATTCTGAACGAAGGAAGTTAATAATATAAGAAAATAAATGTCCAAAATTTTTTTTTAAAATTTTCAAAATTTTCTTGCGCCAAAATCTTTTTTATAGGATTTTCTATCTATGTTTAAATTTTCATAAAATTCTGATCAAAAAATTATGGTTTTCGTGTCGTTTTTGTCAAATTTTGGGTAGTTTTTTCCAAAAAAAACATTGAAGAATTAAGAAATTCAAAAAATGATCTGTTTAAAGTACAATATAGAGGCGAATCGGGTTTCAAAAAGTTATTGATCGAAACTTTTGGACAAGTATTTCTATACGAAATGTTGAAAAAATTAAAAAAAATAAACATCATTGTAAAAACACTAAGTTCTTCACTTCATTCAGAATCTAAATAAAAAGTAAAGTAAAGCAAAGCGAAGCAAAGTAAAGTAAAGCAAAGAAAAATAAAGGCAAGAAATCCGTACATACTTCGCACCACGGATATTCTTCACGGAACTTCTTTCGTTTAGAATCGTCTTATTGAAGGAATGATTTATCGTTCTTTTTTTTTTTTTAATTCTACAAACCCACCAAAAGTATCTGACCAGAAGGGCGAAAAGTACGTGTGATGCGAAGTATATCCGGCTTTGTTGCCTTTATTTCGCTTTGCTTTACTTCAATTTTTAATCACGATTTTCAGTACTCCACTGAAATAATTAATACTTCTGTCGTAGAGGCGAAAAATGAAAATGCGGTTTTGCTATGTCTTTTTTCCGGAATCGTCGACACATTTATTCAAGGGTTCGGTTTCTGTGTATTTCGTCGTACAATCGCGTTAATTACGTGTTAATGACATTACTCGCAATCGTAAGACGTATAGTAATTATTATTCACGTGCGTTTTAATTCGCGGCCAGAACAATAGCGCGCGAAGAACTTTTCGCCCGAAACGATTCGAAGATAAGGCGAGTCACGATCGACCTGTTGGCCACCCCTTCGGCGAACGGGGGAAGAGACGGGGAGGGGTAGTAGGAGAAGTGATTCGGTCGTCGTTTACGCAACGTCATGCAACCCCGCGCGAATTAGTCACGGGAAATTATCCGGGCGAAACGGTCGCGCGGAGGACTTTTCCGTCAAACGGTTTTCGCCCACTCGTGCGTATTCTTTTGGAACGCGAACGTCTCGGCCTTGTCGAGTGTTTAAAACGTCCGTGGGGGAAATATAAAAACAAAAATAAATACGTTTTCCTGTAAATAAAATTTACTGCTAATAATAACTTGTTTGGCGCGGACGACACAGATATTTAGAGGAGAAAACTGTCTGTTTTTCTCCTCATTATGGTAGAAAATATTGGGAAAAAAAACCGGACATACTTCGCACGACGGGTGTACTTCGCTCGTCGATGTGTACTCCGCACGTTGGGTGGGATTCTCTTGACGGGTGTATTGAATTTTAAAGAAACGATAAATCATTTATTTAATAAAACGATTCAGAATGGAGAAAGTTAATAATATAAAAAATAAACAAAAAAAAAACAATGTTAGAAAAATGTCCAAAATTTTTTTTCACATTTCCATAATTTTCTTGCGCCAAAATCTTTCTCATATTATTTTCTATCTAAGATTGAATTGTCATATAGTTCGGATCGAAAAATGATGGTTTCCGAGTCGTAATTGCCAAATTTTGGGTAGTTTTTTTCAAAAAAAAAAAAATTGAAGAATTGAAAAATTCAAAAAATGACCTCTCTAAAGTACAATCTAGAGGCAAATCCAGTTTCAAAAAAATATTGATCAAAACTTTTGGAAAAGTATTTCCATAGGAAAAGTTGTACACAGAAAAAAAAAATAAGAAACATCATTGTAAAAACACTCTTTTTCACTTCGTTCAGAATCTAAAAGATTTGGTCAATAATTATTTCATGTTACTTTAAACCAGTGACTTATTTGAGACTTGTTATCAGTAGAATATATTAAACGTACTAACTTATGGTTTGGCTTTCAATTTATAAAATATGTCAATACTTTTCCAAATTGAAATTCATAAAATAACTTTAATAGTTATCCAAATTATTGATTGATGCAATAGCGAATTATATAATATTACAATCGATCTGGATCAGTGTCAGTTAATAATAATTATCAGTTATAGTAAGAGTTATACAATACCGACAGTGTTGAGATCGAAAATAGAAAAATTTATCTAGATAAATCTGAGATAGATGATCTATAGATAAAAATATTATTTTTAATCAGTTTTAATGTAATTTTCTCGTTCAAATCAACGGGTAACACGTTTCTTCCTATATAAATCCGCGTATAAATGCGTTCAAATTTAGCATTCAAAAATTACTCAATATAATATTCTTTGATGATAAATGAAAATAAGTCATTTAAAAATGAATCACACTTTGTAGTGACAAAAAAAAACATTTTGACATTTTACAGGGATTAATATTTACCGTGCGCTAATGACGTATATGCACAAATAGGGGAGACTTGAGGATTAAGCCACCTCAAAACTACTCATGACCCTACAGTTTTTAAAAATTTCACAAGAATAATTCCTTTTTTTGGGAGGGGGTGAGTTAAACCAATCAAATAAACATATAAGCCCTCATCGAAAATATTTTCCAAGTTTTGCCAACGGAATGGTGACCGGTTAAGACCGGTTAGAAACCCGGTTGCAGCAGTGGTCTTACATTCGTTTATCTTTCCTTGCGAATAACGACGCGTAGGTCGCACGATATTTTCGCCGTTTATCCCTTTCCCGCGTAACGCCTCGCTCGGTAAACCCGAATTCCTCTGAAATGTTTTTCCCCTAATTCCGCGATTGCTGCCCGCACGCAACATTCTCCCGTTATTAATTCTTCGAATCGCCGCTTCACTCCGCTCCCTCCACAACCTTAAAATATCACGAAGTCTCTTCGCCTACGCGAAGTTAAATAATAATAGTATAATTCGAGACGAAGACTATCTAATTTTTTTATATACAACCCCCGGACCGTGGCGATATTCTCAAATTTTTGTTCAAACGCGAATTTTCAAGAACGAGGTAGGCAATAAAGAAAATAAGAATTTTGAAAATAAGAAAAAAAATTAGTAAATTTAGAGTTAATGAAATCGCGAAGATTTTATGAACGAAGACGTTTAAATATCAATTTAAACGAGTGGTTCTCAATATTTTTAGGACCAGGACCCAAATTTTTCTTCAAAAACCTATCGCGACCCTCATGGTTTTACATTTGTAGAACAAAAAAAGTAGTACTTAAAAAAAAAAACAAAATTAGATTAATACTTTAATAACTTATTGGTTAATTGGTTTATAGTGAATATAATATTTTATAAATTTATGCAAATGTGCCACTTCGTCATTTTGTGTCAAACACACACACACACGTATAGGTACAAAAATTTTTTAAATAAAAATAAATTCACGTCGTAACAACAACCAAAATCCTGATGTATACTTGATCTATCCATTTGAAATAGATTTAAGTTTATAATTTATTAAATACTATGAATATAATTAACTTTCAGTAATATTTCTCATATTATGAAAAAGCTTTTGGCGCTCCAATGGTCATGGTGCCTGTTGCACATGCACCTCTCGCACCCCCCTAGACACGGCCCTGATTTTTACAGTGGAATTTGGTTAGAAACGAAAATATTTGAGAATCTAAATGATTAAATAAATTTCTCGCGAACCAAAAAAAAAAAAAAAATTGACTCGAGATCCACACTTTGAGAAATGCTTGTTAAAACGAATGGGGTTTTTTTTTTTGTTTTTGAATTAATTAACAATAATCAGTATTTCGTGATCTGTTTCTACAAGTTTTATTGATTTTGAACGAAACCACTTGAGATTTTGAGGTCAACAATTTTTTTTTCGATTTTTGGCGGCACATATTTGTGGTGCATGTGTGTGTTTTTGTGAACTTCACATTCCGTATGGCCTAATATTATTATTAAAGTGGATGGAAAAATAACGATCTCACCGCCACCGTCACCGTATAGACAATGGCCTGCGAGCACGGCGTACGTGTTGTTACAAGTGCGTGCGACTGACAAGGCGCATCGTGTAGAATAATAATATTATTGTGTCCCCGGCCGGGGGCCACGGGCGGCGACGACCCGTAAAATTTCCGAGCACGTCCTGTGGCTCGGCGCCAAAAAGGATTCGTGGTGGTAGGTTTGGACGGGGGGGGAGGGAGGGAGGGAAGGACGGGAAAATCCTTCGCCCGCTTTTGAAAGGGTAAAATGTGTGACTTTATGTTTCACAGACGAAAACGGTCGTGCTCCAATTATCTCAACGATCCGCCGCACGAATGTCGTCCGAACAACCCTCCATCCAACCCCCCCCCCCCAAACACCACCGTCCCACTCGCCGTTCGGTAAATCTCCTGGAATCGCCGTTGTCCCCGGCACCCCCGTGTACAGGGTGGCTGCAACAGGCCCGTGTGCAGGATTTGTACAAGGGGTTGGTTTTTTAAAGAAAAATGATATTGACATGTTTATTTCAACGCATATTAATTTTTTTTTTTTTCACTGTAATGTAAACTTTGTGTACCATACAGGGTGGTTCATTAAACAGGATTATCCCCGTTTTTGACCGTAAGAAGGCGAAAATTTGGATTTATTTATATATGTTTAAGTTCCTATAAAAATTATGTTTTCCATAACTTTATTTTCGTGTCACCTTAAGAATGCCCTGTGGTAATAAAAACTTTTTTTTTTAAATGGTAACCCCCTATTACAACTTTGGAATTTCTTTCACATAATTTATCTGTGAGGTTTAATCAGAAATATTTAATTATAAAAGTGGAGATTCATAATCAAATCATCAAATATATATTGTGTACCTATAATGTACCTAAGAAGCTATATTATCCTTAGTATATAAATTTTACTAATTCAAAAACTATCGGTTTGAATTTTGATTTCAATATATAAAATACAGTAATTACTGTTACTCTTTAATTTTAAATAGTCTACTTTTTACCATTTGTATTATCAATTTTTGTTGTTTAAAAAACAGATAACTTTAACAAGTTTACACAATTTAAAACATGCATTTTTATAATGGCAATTTTCCTATGAATGTAGTACTTGATTTTTGATTTATTTGTTTTAAAATACTCATTATTAATTTTCCTAATTTAAAGACACGAAAAACGTACCTTGAGATAGTTTTTAGCTTTTGGGTGGAGTAAAGAAGTTTTTGTTTTTACAGTGATGTTTATTGTTTTTCATGTAAACACTTTTTCGTGTAGAAATAATTGTTCAAAAGTTTCAGCAACATCACCTTTTTGAGTCGGAATTAGGTTTTGATGATACTAAGAAATCATTTTTGTCAAAATTTTCAATAGTTTTTTGAAAATTTGTGCAAAAGTACGCAAAGTTTGACAAAAACAGCTTTGAAAAATTTGAAAAAATTATCTAGATAATTATACTACATAGATAAAATAAAAAAATATTCAATATTAAATTTATCTAAAGAAAATAAAAAGGTGAATGATTTTTATCTAGATAAGTTGTATAGAAAACAATTATCAAATTAATACACAACACTGATCGCAAAATCGCTTGAAACTATAATATATCGTGAACCTAATAATGGATTTTGAGATTTTCCAGTAACGCCAAGAATTAAAAATCAAATTCGATTTTTAAAAAAAAGCAAAACTATATCCGAAAATACCAAATATTTAGTGTTTGTCCCAAAAGTAGTTGAAATAGATAAATTTATCTAGGCACTCTATCCGAATTAGAACTTCATTTCTTTATCATATCCAGATAAAAACGAAAATTGTCATCCAATAATTTTAATTTAGATGAAAACAATAGCCTTTTGAATGAATCAATCTAAAATATTTAGGAAAACTGTAGTCTGCATAAGTAAACAATAAAATTAAACAGATATAAAATGTCTATTATTCATGTGACCTAGAAACTCAGCAGTATTCTTACAAAAAAAAAAAAAAAGTTTATATCTACTGAATTGTTGTCAGCGAGTTAATTATAGTTTATTTCATCTCATTTTCGCTTATTGTATGGAAAATATAAATTGTGTAATTTGAATAAAATGATAAAAAAGTTTTTGTTTCAAATTTTTAGTTTTGACTATTTGTCGTTTGATATTTATTAGGTAAAAATTGTCTGTCTAATTTTTATCTAGTTGAAAATGAATTTTTATTTATCTACATCTAGACAAATTCAGTCTTTGAAATACCTATCTTTATCCGGATTCTAGATAATTTTGATTTCATATAAGTACGTTATCTTGATCTATAAATTTGGTTGTTTTTCCTTAACCTAAGACAGACTCTTAGAATAACGTTAATCGAATAGCTCTGAAATTAAGTCATACCAAGTACTCACCGATCACTTCAAACTTTACACACACACACACACACACACACACACACACACACACACACACACACACACACACACACACACACACACACACACACACACACACACACACACACACACACACACACACACACCAAGGAAGTAACTTCACGCGATGAAATTACGATCTTATTGCGTTCAATTTGGGAATTCTACACGTGTCGATAAGTTTGTTTCGAAACTTTCGTACGTGGCCAGACGTCGTTCAGAAATTGAATGAACCGAATTTATATTCACAAGGAACGTGCGAGGAGATACACTTTTACTGTTTGCGGTTCACATCGAATTTTCAACCACTTTTTCTCCGGAAAAAAAAAAAAAAATAATTTTTTTTTTTCCAACAAATAAATTTTTTAATTTCGTGTTCGAACTTTTGCTTTATGGGTACAAATTTTGCTAAAAGATAAAAACACGAAGAACGATGTAAATTAATTCGTAATTGTTCAAACAAATCATCAAACTATGCAATTCATCTATTTTCTATTAATTACTTTGGGGGTAGTTTCAGTTTAACGCGACGTGGAAATTTCAATAATACACTACGCACTACGTGACGAAATTCGAATTGGTATCATTAATGTTTCACTCTGTTTATAACGCGTTTGTGGATGTATTATTTCGAGTATTTTAGATTAGTGGTTCTTAAACTTTTTTTTTAATGGTGGAACACTTAACGTGTTATACATTTTATGATTGACCAAAAACCGGATTATAATGAAAATTTTTTGAGAGCGAGGGTGGTTACATAATGTTCGTTTGTTTTATTAAGCCCCCCTCTCGTTAATGATATTCACCTTGAGGAATTAATGAAAAATCTGAGGGGAGGGGGAGAATTGAATGAATTTCGAGGGCTAACAAGCTCCCTGGATTTTCGTCTGTATGTCTTACACTACTGTGTTTTAGAAATCGATAAAAATCAAACGCTAAAAATATCTTTTACTTTACAATTTTTTTTTTTTTTTTTTTTTTCATTGAGTTTAATACTTGACGGATCACTTACCTAACTTATTCATATTTTTTTTGATTTCTAGTAAAATCACTCGTCAACTGTTTGGAACACCTGATATTTTGAAACCGCTGAGGTGCCCACATTTAATTTCTTTTTTTTTTTTTTATTCATCCTCCAATTACCGGCTATTCAATTCGGTTCAATGCTCACGTTTCAATAACTATGGTCAAGTGTCTTCACGATTCTTTTCGCGTCCGAGTAAAAGTGAAAACTCACCTATATTCCAATAACTGTGTACACTACACAGTGGTCATATTATAGGCGTAGGTAAAGGGACGGTTTTAAGGGTTCAAACCCCTCCCATTAATATATTTCTAATGGAAGAAAATTTAAGCTTTTCTCGAGAAACAATTCACAAGTATATAAAACATCCATAATATACATCTTCACTAACAAAAAGAATACTTTTAATTCTAATGAAATTATATTATTAAATCTATTATAAATTAACAAAAACGGATATTCAAAAATAATTATTTGGTTAAATTTTTTCCTTGACTGAAATTTAAAATATAATATGTTAACAATTACTCTTTGTTCCTTCCTATGTTTTATCGAGTTCTACATGCATTTTAATTTGTATAAAAAAAAAAAAAAAAAACCCGACATACTTCGTACCACGGGTATTTTTTGCTCTTTGGTTAGGATTATCGAGATAGTTTTTGGATAAGTAGAAATATATACGAGAGTAAGTGTGTTACTTTTTAGCTAATAATATCAAAAATTAAAAAATTATGTTAGATAAAACCTAAAAAAAAAAAAAAAACCACAAGGTAATTCCAAAATAGTATATTTACATCAATAGGAATCAGATATTTTTGAAAAAATGGTCGCTTGTATTACTATATTGTTGATAATGGGTGAAAATTTCGAGTTTCTAGTCCTAGTAGTTCCGGTGTTATAGCAAAATCAATAAAATCGATTTTATAAAAATCTCGTTTACCGCATATTTTGCTGATTATACTCAATTTTTCGACAGATTCTCCTCATTTTCTGAAAAAAGTATTGAGAAAACTTAAAAATGACCTACTTAAAGTGCAAATTAAATAAAATTTCAGATCTAAAAAATAACTATTTAAAAATGTTGAGTAAATAATTCTATACGAAAACATGTACAAATAAAAAACAAAAGAAAAAAGAAACATCATTGTAAAAACATTATAGCTTCTTCACTCCTCAGAATCTAAAATGTATTCAAACAAAGTATTTTCAGATTTTTCTACTCTTTTAGTTAATTCAAACGATACAGTAAATTATTATTATTTTTTTTTTTTATTGTTTATTTGGTGAATATTTCAAAAGATTTCATATTTCTAGCACCATTATTTTTTAAGTATCAACTAAATAATACTGATATTTAATGAAGAAAATATGTTTTTGCATATTTTACTCAAATTCACAATAGTTTTCCTTACGTTTCTATAAACTTTTGAGAATTTTGAAAAATAACCTCCGCTACGTTTCGGTTTAGCACAATGTTTTTAAAACGTTTGTTCCGTGACTCTCGTGCATTTAGTCGAAAATTTAACTTTTGAACTCCTCCCATTCAAAATCTTTACCTACGCCCCTGAGTCAGTGGTATTAGGTTGTCTAACTGTCGTCTTGTTTTCCTCTCAATAATCATAAATTCTAAATGAACGTTGGCGAATGAGAAATTCCAAAAATATTCTAAAATGTATACAAATTCTTTCGGTGCACGAGTGAAGAATGTTTAATAAAATAAATAACTTTAGACGCGTGAGCGAGACGTCATCTGTGGCACATTTTTCACACCGATAGGTAAATTAATAAAATTTCAATATAATAAATATTATAGTAGATAACACAGGGTGTTATCTACTGTGCGTGCTCACCACTCCTTTTTTGGCAGTAAAAATGCAAAATTTGCATTTTTTTTTGAATTTTCAAGTCATTATTGAAACTATCTATGTTTTTCATAACTTTGTTTTTCGTGTCACCTTATGGATGTACTGTAATAACACAAACTATTTTTATTTATTTATTTTTTTTTTTATGGTACAACCCCCTCCCCCTAATTTTATCTACTGGATTACATTCGGGTCATTTTTTTGTGAATTTTGATGTATTGAAATCAATATTCGTACTAATAGTTTATATTTTACAATATTACAAATTAATCACGTTGATAACTAATAAATATTTCGTCCTTAGAGAATATTATCATCAATGCTCAGATTTTAATTAATCAAAAACTAATCGTTGGAATTTTGATTTATAAAAAACGATCGAAATTCACAGAAAAATGACCCGAATAAAATGCCGTACTTAAAATAAGGGGCAGAGGGGGTGTCGTTTGAAAAATAATAAATTTCTTTCACTATAGGACATTCTTGAGGCGACAACAAGAAAAAAAAAAGATTATGGAAACATAGTTTTTATAGTCAGCTAAACGTTCCCAAAAAAAAATCCAAATTTTTCCATTTTTAAGGCCAAAAAAAAGGGGGCGAGCATGCTTAGCGAATCACCCTGTATAAATAATTTGAGCGTGGCTTAATAAATAAAAACTTATGCTAGGAAAACGCCCTATACTCGACGCGTGTTTTGTATTTTTCGACAATATCACACGTTATTTTCGTCGCCAAGTCACCACGACGACGATGGCGCCTAAAGTCCGACATCGCGTTCGTAATATAAATTCATAATAATAATATTTTCCACTCTATTTCGCGTCTCGTCGAACACCCAGCACGAGTATGCACTTGGTTCACGAATAACGTAAATTGTTCTGCGAGAAATACATACGCGTGAAAATCGTGTCAAACGGGCCAAATTATTAAAAATATTCGGACGTGACGTCACTACGCCTGACACGCAGAATTGGGTTGTCGGGGGGGGAGGGGGGAAACAGTAAATAACTCTTTAGGTAACTGACTCTTAGGAAGTTGAAATTTCTTTCATAAATTCGAATAGAACCGGTAAAACTTGCCGTTCTGTGTAATCTTTATTAGCCGTTCAGCAACTTAAAAAAAAACTGACTGTTCAGAAATTTTGAAATTTTTAGTAACGACCATTAAAAGTAGAAAACCGATAAAATTTTACAAAAATTTGACCGCTTTTGGAACAAATGTGAATAGAGCTGCTCGGAAGTTGATGCATTTTGCATTTTGTTTTGCAACTATGTAGACAATGCTCGTCTAGCCAAAAATATTATATTTTGATAGTATGTGAATCCAAATAACTAATTTTAATTTTGCATTTTTTTACTTATTAGATAATTTTTTGAAATCTTTTGTCAATTTCCTGATATTTTTTTGTCATTTCCCAATATTTTCCATCAATTTTACTCATTTCTCACCAGCTGAAAGAAAAAACAACGAGTTATGTTTCTAAAAAACTAATACTAAATTATATTATCTTTCATTGTTTAAAAAGAAAATAATTTGATTCTTTTAAAATGTTAAAATAATTTTGTGTGAGTTATTTGTAAGATTCTTTTTATTTTGAAAATTTGAGAAAAAACATTATATTTATGTACTATATTACGATTGGTATAATTTATTTTAATGTCGTTTTTTTCAATTATTTTTTAAATTTTTAAGGTCAAATATAAACTTACTTTTTTATAGATCATTTTTTTTTTGTAATATTTTTAAGGTCATCAACTTCCGAGTTCTGAGTATGAAATTCCGTTTTATTATTTTTTTTTTATCTAATATAATTTAGTGAATTCTCGACATTATTTAGTCGAAATTTAACACGACGTTATAGTCGTATTATTGCATTTCTGACGGCTTTTCCACAGTGTTGTCACATGTTCAAAGTTTTTTTAATATTTTATTTCATCGAGTAAAAATGTCAATTTGATTCTTTTGTTTATCTACAACAATGAAATTAATATTTTACAGTTATGGCCGTATGCTGCGCCATTTCTGTGTGCACTAAAATATATATTAAGTTTTCGACGCAGTTCTTTCGAACGACCGCGAATACGACGTACAAAAAGAGTGTCGAGTGCTTTTAAACCACAATTGGTCCCCCCCCCAAAAAAAAAAAAAAAACCGTTATCTTCGATTTGACGAATAGTTCTAGTTCTCTCCCCTGCCTTAGACTTCCCCCTCCCCTGGAATCGCAAACGTGCGCGTGCGCATATGTGCAACGCGATAATTCAAAAACGAACAATTTACTACTACCTAAATTATTATTAATCGAATAACAAATAAAAAGCGTCAAAAAAAAAAAAATAAATAAAAAATAAAAACCGAAGCAAAACCGCTATTCTACGCGAAAATCGGCGTAAAACCGCCGGGAACAATAACTATTGTGTTACGTTACCTTCGTAAGACTTTGATCTCGTTGTCCAACGAGTCCTCCTTGCCCTTGAGCGCTTTTTTGTCGATGATTTTCACGGCGTACATGTCATTCGGCCGTTCCTTGCTGACGGCCAACCGTACTTCCGAAAAAGCACCGCTGTGAACAAAAAATAAAATAATTAATTAATAACCTGACAGACCGAGGGGCGTGCCCTCGTAGGGAGGTGTGATGGAATTTCGGGGGTGGCGTGAATACGTTTGAATGTCATGAAACGTGAAAATGTTGTTTTTGATTATTTATATTTTATTTTGTTTTTTATTTGCACTAATGTGTGATTCCTTTATTTCCAATAATGCGGAAAATACTTTTGGGTTATTTCCATGGATTGGAACAGGTTTTTGAAGAAATTTTTACGAACCGGAACCCTATGGAACCTATATTCATTATTTCTTGGAACTGGAGCTGGAACCCATTTGAAATAAATCAAAATATTTTCGGTTCTTTGGAGTTTTGTCAGTATTAAAAAAATTACAATGGAGATTATTTTTTGGTTTTGATCATTTTGTTTAAAATATTTATTTCATATTTACAAAACATAATGTGCTTATTTTGATTATTATTTATTATATTAGTATCTCGTTTTCAAAAAGTAATTTAATATCTTTTGTTAAAAGTAAATTATATTTATAATACATTTTATAAATGTCATATTTCACATACTATTGAATGACTATACTTCGTTATTATACTTTTTGCCTAGGCACCGTTTCATCTCGGTTAACGAAATATGTACTTGTGTTTATTATTAAAATGATTTAATTTTTGGGAACTGTGTTACGTATTAAGATCATCTAGCACCCCCCCATCCCATCCCCCTTCCTCGGATGGACTTAATTCTCGTGATATCGGAAAAATCAGAACTACAATACAATAATTATTGTATGAGATGTTATCCTCACACACTGTACAGATATTTTATTTCATACATTTCGAATAAAGTCGAGGATAATTAGGCCAGTCGTTTAAACCCTCATAACCATCGCATCGGCACGCCCCTGTACATTATTATTATTATTATTATTAATGAATTTCGATGAATATCGACGAATTTCGGGTTAAGACTTAATACCTTAAACCGGGTTTATACCTTCGCCTCCCCTCCCCCTCACCCGGCGTGACGCGAAATTATTACTACAACCTATAAGGTTACCTATACATATCATTATTATTTAATTGCATTGTAATCGCGTATGACGATGGGGACCGACGGAATCAATAGCCAGGATTCCGGACTAATAATTCATATCGAAAATGTTTCCGGGTACGTCGTAGCGGATAAGGGTTTAAACTTTTCTCGCTTTTGACGACCCAAAAAGCCGTCGCTCGGACCGTCCGAATGCGACCCGTAAGTCGTCTGTATGCGCCGGGTATTTTTATTATTGTTATTATTATAGCGGGGATGAAAAACTTTTGAATTTATCATAAAACCGTGACGTACGAAAGATTTCTATCGGATCAGTACGCATATCAGCCGGGGGATGAATTTTAAGGGACGGAGACGTAGCGATCGCTCAATCCTTGGATTTTTTTTTCCCTGAATTCCTCCCCCGAGCCTAGTAGTATGTGCCAGGTTAATAATATTGTAGACACGACCGATTTTCGTAATAATGTGTTTATTGCCTGTAGCCGATTTGATTTTGTTTAAGGTTTGGAAATTAATATTGACTAAAAACAACGATTTTTACAAATGTTTTGTGGTATTATGTCATAATTAAGTGTTGAAAATTGTAAAAATATAACTAATTACTTTTAGATTCTGAACGAAATCAAGAAGCTTATGATTTTACAATGATGTTTATTTTTTATTTATTATTTTTTTCCCCTCTTTCTGCAAACACTTTTTCGTATAGAAATACTGGTCCGAAAGTTTCGATCAGTATTTCTATAGAACCAGAATCGTACTCAAATTGTACTTTGAAGAGGTCAATTTTCCAATTCCTCAATAATTTTTCCGAAAACGGGGAAAAACTGTCGAAAAATTGACGAAAAACGGCAAAATATACAATTACCGCAATTTCCGTAAAATTGAAAATTACTTTTTGACATAACTTCTAAAATAATACAGCTAGGGACTTGAAATTTTCACCAACTACTAATATTGGTCACGAAATATCTCATACAAATTTCAAAATGACTTGATCAATTTTGACTTAAGTAAAGCATTTTGAAAATTTCGGTAATTTTTCATTTTTTGTTAGTTTTTATATTAATAATTATAAAATTTTTCATTTTTGATATTAAGACTTGAAAATTTAACATAATCTGACTGACATATATGTCTAATTTATCTGAAAAAATCCCAAAAATTGTTTGTCAACTTTTTTTTTATACCCGTTTGAAGTTAGAATTTCAACAAAATTCGTTAGTTTTACCTAAACTTACGCACCTTAACGTACATATAAGAAAATTGGCCTAACCGATTGTCTTGAAATTTGATTTCTAGATAGAAAATTTCATTGCAAATATTTTGACGTGATAAAATTTCTCAAGGACGAATAATTAAACATTTTACATGGGTTTGATTGAAAAAAGTCGGAGAAAATACAGACAGATATTAAGAGATACCTATAGATAACACGTGATGGTTGAAGGTTGATATGTTTTATAGCATCTTATGTATTTTTTGACGCTGAATACGATGGTGTGAATCAAAATCCACGTGCAACAATAGTTTTCTAATTATGTCATTATACTAAATACCTACATGGTCAAGTAATGTTTTGTGGCGTAATGATAACGGAACCGGCCTATCACACGACAGTACCGGGGTTTGATTCCATCCCGGTACTCCGAATTTTTGCATTTTTTTTTTTTTTTTTGTCTTATATTATCAACTTCCTTCGTACAGAAGTGTTTTTATTGAAGAAATGATTTGTCGTTTCTTTAAAATTCAATACACCCGTCAAGAGAATCCCACTCGACGTGCGAAGAATACCCCGACGAACGATGTAAATATTTTTTTTTTTTTTTAGATTCTGAACAAAGTGAAGGATCTAGTGTTTTTACAATGATGTTTATTATTTTTTTTTCTTTTTTTTTTTTCTGTTAACACTTTTTCGTATAGAAATACTTGTCCAAAAGTTTCGATCAATAACTTTTTGAAACCGGATT
>JAIPRM010001132.1:0-17145 GCA_025469315.1 Stegophylla sp. TES_Ste_2020 | reverse complement strand
GAATTCTTCAATTTTTTTTCTTTTGGAAAAAACTACCCAAAATTTGACAAAAACGACTCGGAAAGCATCATTTTTTGATCCGAATTTTATGAAAATTTAAACATAGATAGAAAATCATATAAGAAAGTTTTTGGCGCAAGAAAATGTTGAAAATGTGAAAAAAAAATTTTGGACATTTTTCTAACTTTTTTTTTTCTCATTTATTTTTTATATTATTAACTTCCCTCGTCCAGAATTGTTTTATTGAAGTAATAAACACTAGTCAAGTCGTGCAAAGAACACCCATCGTGCGAAGTATGTTCGTCTTTTTCTGTACTCATTTACCCTCTTTGAGGTGTTATAAATAAAATAAATATATATATTTATTCCGTTTCAATATCGGGAGAGAGACAATATATGAAAAATATTTTGATGAAAGAAAGTTCAGAAGATGTAGAAAAAAGCAATTTTTTACTCATCAAAACGGTTTTTTTCTGTTCTTGATTAAAGTCGTTTGCACGAGATGAGAGCAAAGAATACATTTTCAATGTGTGTAATATTATGCATATTGATTATTAAAATTTTTTTCTTATGTACACAAATTAACAGAGAAATTAAGTTGATAATATAGGGCTTGTGACAAAATTTTATCCACGGGCCTCAAGATATGTAATTCCGCCACTGATGCGATCCTGTGGTAGTCACTAGGAAAAATTATGTTGAGCGTGCGACTTGTTGCGATGTATTTTTTTCTTTGAAAATTCGCGTTCTATACCCGAAGAGATCGATTTTCCAAAATGATCGTTACGAAATAAACACAAAAAAAAAAAAAAAAAACGTTCGATTTCGCTACGCGGTTTCAATGAAGTCGCGAGACGTGTTACTTATATGGTGACTATAATAATATTATACACGTGGACTTCGTACACTAATATGTCTTATGTACTATATATATATATATATATACATATATATCCCCATAGTAAATGATATATTATTACGAATCGTTGTACATGAAACGCGTGATTGATAGGTACAGTTTACGAAATATTCGTAGAGACTAATATAATATCGCGACGGTGTGACAGCTGTGAGTATTACTATCAACTGCGAATGATATATAGTACGGTATATATGTATAGAAAGAGAGAGAGAGAGAGAGAGCCAAACAGTGTATCGACAACTGTTGTTTAGAACACCGCTATGTAAGTACTCAACAAAGTGATAATGATTACATTAATAATAAATAAATAAGGCGACGCGTGAAGGGACGACGAGATTTTTATTACCAACTGTAGTTGTCGTGATCTCGAAATGGTAGTGGCCGACGACGGTGTTGTATTAAAAAAACAACAATCGAAATATCCAGATAAAAATTTAATTTAATTGATAATACAATTAATTACGGATAAAAATAAAAGATACATATAAATTTATTTATCCGGGTAAAGATAAATAATACACGCTATAAAAAAGATATATATATTTTTTTTTTTAATAATGTAAGACTACAAACACAGAACTCCCTAGAAAAACTGTTTACACTTTTATTGTTGTTCAAATAAACACTCTTAAATTGTCATTTTGACTAGCTCGTAGATTTGTAAAAAAAAAATAAAGACTATTCCAAAAATTATCCAATCCCAGCCGGACTTAGCCTAAACTAACCAACTCCGAGGATATAGATCTGGTAAAAATATATTTATTTACAAACGTTATCAAATCTGTCCGAAGCACTCCGCGTAAATAAACTTGATAAAAATAATATAATACAATGAAAGAAAAAAAAATTATTATAATATCAAATGTTCTGAATATAATTTAAAAATATATTTGATAATTTTACTAAAAAAAGACGATTTTACTAAGAATGAAAACAGAAAAAAGTGTTTCTGAAAACTTTCAAAAATTATTTTTTTCACTTTTCTCATATTATTGTCTATCTGTGTTTAAATTATTTGGATTAAAAAAATATTATTTCCTAGTTCGGTTTCGAAAAATTGCTATTCGAAACTTTTGGACAAGTATTTCCATACAAGAAAGTATTTACGGGTGAAAAAAAAAATGAATAAATAAACATAAATTTAAAAACACTTGATCATACGCTTCGTTCAAAATCTAAAAATCGGATATAAAAGTATCGTTATTAAAATTTAAACGGTATTATTTACACGGCGTGATATGAACGTTCGTAAGGTGGTTAGAAAGAGATACGCGAGCGGGAGTAACGAGAACGTGTAATTTTCTAAAATATGCGTATCTAACGCGAATTTCTGGCGAATAGCTCTAGTGTACGCGACGGATTAACATAATAATATTATTATATGATATTTTATCGTTGACACTTTATTATTATAATATGCATACGCGGCAGAATAATTAGAAAAGTTTTAAAATGCTTTGACACGACACTGCGTGACAAAATACTCAAAATACTCGTTTCTCATCACGCGTTCGTTCCAACATAATGATCTATGTATATCATTATTATTATTATTATTATTATTATTATTATTATTATTATATATATATATAGATAGATAGATAGATAGATAGCAAGGCTAGGAATTAACGAGTTAAAACGTCGAAAGTTAAAAGTCCAATTAATTATATCTATAAGATTTTATTGACTACCTTCACCCTCACCTCCCGCATTGACTCAATCTATGACGAGTTACTTTTGAAACAATACCGTATTGAGTTTTATCATGAAAAACCAAAATCAATGTTTTTTTTTTCAATTTGTGACTTCGTAAAAGATCAAATAAAATTTATAATATCGTGTCAAATTCGTGGAAAAGGATGCATGTCTTTTGAAAAAAAAAAAAAAAAATCCAAAGGTAGTTTAAGTAAAAGAGATAATATTTTTGTTTAAATTTTTTACATTTAATCATGCTAACTAAAAATAAAATAAGCCAACTTTTTAAATAGTCGAATTTCTCAAAATATTGTCTTGACTCGACCGAGTTAAAAAAAATCCCGTTGACTAGCCCATCCTTGTAACATAGTTTAAATGCTAACAAGACCAACCTAACTGTTTTTCAGGGCTCTAGTTCAGGAGAAACATTTTCTTGTATATACAAGGTGATCTTTTAAGCGTGCTCACCCCCTTTTTTAGCCGTAAAAATACAAAAATTTAGATTTTTTTCTGAAATGTCAAAGTTACTATAAAAACTATCTTTTCCATAACGAATTTTTTTCTAATCACCTTAAGGAAGAGATACAAACATTTTCTTTTCAAAGTTAACCCCTTATTTTAACAGCAGAATTTTATACAGGTAATTTTTCCGTGAATCATAACGCATTGAAATCAAAATTGAAACGAGTATTTTTTAATTATTCAAATTTAAGTGTTGAGGATAAAGTAATTTAAGCAGATTATACTGTGTAATACGTAGGTAACTAAATACGCATCAAAAAGACTATTTTCCTCAATACTTAAATTTTAATAATTCAAAGACCACTCGTTTAAATACGTCAAAATTCGCAGAATAATTATATATCTGAATAAAATCGTGCAGTTGAAGTAACGGGAGTTGCCGTTTGAAAAATAAAAGTTTGTATCGCCACAGGACACCCTATAAGGAGTATAAGGTATAAGGTGATATGAAAAAAAAAATGAATTATGGAAAACATATATTAGTTTCTATGGTGACTCGAACATTCCCAGAAGAAAAATCCCAACTTCTGCACTTTTACGACCAAAAATGGGGTTGGCCCGCTTAAAAAATCATCATATATATACCTATATACACTATTTTTTATCAGAATTTCGATCACCCGAGGAGACGTGAGGCACGGGGGGAGGGGGTTTCAAAAGTCCGTCAGATGTCACCGCCGTTGTCGTCGTCGTAGCTTCCCCTTCGCGTGCGTTGTCGACCCGCCCAGCGGTGCGGGGACGGACGAAAACGTTTACGTCAATCGGCTCGTTTTAATAACCGTTGTTGTTGCGAACTCGCGTGATTTCTGCAGTTAGCCATTATTCGTTCTCATTTTTTGCGCCGTTTTGTCCCTCGTTCCTATCCCTCCCCCCTCCCACCCACCCACACACACACACACACACACACACCACGCGCCAATCGCGAATCATTTTTCCGTGACGTATTGACGTCAGACTCGCTCACGTTAGAATATAAAAAGAACATCGATGATCTATACTTAGGAATAGTACAACTAAATCTCTGACCATTTAGATCTAAGGTCCCCATACGTTTTACAGACATAACTGATCGGAAAAAGAGATCTAATAGATCACACTATAGAATTCTACGATTAACACCTACAGAGATTTAATTCCCTGTGAGTTTATATTATACAACCAGTCACAAAAATATAACGAGCATTATGAAATAAATACTATAAATAGTAAAAATGTAAATAAACATGTATATAATATTATATGTATATAGTGAACCTGATTGACCTATTACTTCGTAAAAAGAAACGATTGAATGATAATTATTTTATAACATAATAATTAAATATTTTTTAATCGATAATTATTATTTTTTTATTTTTTTTTTTTTTAACAATAGAACTAATAATTTTCAATGCATGAAACCGAAAAAAAATCCAACTATCCGTTATTCATTTTTCCAATTTTAATTTCAACGTCAAATATCGGTCGTCAATAATATTAAACTCCTTGGAAGAAAATAGATATCTACTTGACACAGGAATACAGGATAATACCCAAAGGACAACAGGTATCTAAATGACCCGGGGAGTTGAACTGTGGAGATCTAGATGTCCGTCGCTATAGTCGACCTGTCACGCAATTATTTGGCACCTATCTGCAGGCCGTTATAGAACAAAAGTTTTGATTGTATCATACTACGTCGTGGTTATTGCAATAGTCTCTGATCTAAAATATAACTGAACGAATCATTTGAACGAATATTTCTTTACGAAAACGTGTTTCCGGAAGGAAAAATAAATTAACGTCATTGTGAAATTCGCTCCGCTTAGATTCTAAAATGATGAAAATGAATATATAATATAATCCATTAAATTGAATTAATATTGTAAATACTTTATACAATTTAAAATTCTTATTTCCCTTTGTGTATTATTTTTTATTTTAGTTTTATTATCCAAATTATCTTGATAAAGATAAAGATCGATGAGTTTTTATCTAAACAAAAAAAAAATAATAAATTTGTATTCTCACAAAATGATTTGCGCAATACACTAGTATAATAATATAATTAATTAATGCTTTTCATGATCCCTCATAATTTTCATCGCTGCATATTTTACTCGAATTTTCACTCGGTAGTTTTCTTTTTGTTCTTAGAAAAACTGTTGAGAATTTCAAAAAATGACCTCTATTAAGTTTATTGAATTTTGATGTTGCATAATATTTTTAAATTTCTTATTCGGCCGTGCTTAGGCTTTCAGACGAAAATTTCACTTTTGAACCATTCCAAAATCTGAAACACTCTGTCGTCGGGAATCACGGTAGTTTTCAATTAATCGTAAACAAACTATAAACGACCGTACGAACATGCGCGGCACAAACATTTTACTTTAGATCGTGCTTCACAAACGAATCGTCGTCGTATTGTCATTAATCCCAGTGCTCGAAAACCTACGAAACCCAAAACGACGGTAGCGTTTCGTATCTTACACGTCGAGTGGTTTTGTGCGACGGCTTCAAGTGTGTGTATAATATAACGACAACGATTAAAATAATATTACAGTGAACCGTCTATCAATGGTAAAAGT
Organism: Stegophylla sp. TES_Ste_2020; assembly: GCA_025469315.1. Lineage (NCBI taxonomy): Eukaryota > Metazoa > Arthropoda > Insecta > Hemiptera > Aphididae > Stegophylla > Stegophylla sp. TES_Ste_2020. The sequence continues at coordinate 11,439 of JAIPRM010001132.1, read as the reverse complement.
ATAAATCTTAATAGTGGACACTTTTAAATGCCCCGAAAAAAATGCATGTACATAATAGGGGTTGGAGTCTCTTAATAGTGGACGTGGACACTAAAAACTGGTCTGTACCAAAATTAAAAATATTTAAGTTATAAAAAATGTTTTGTAACTTATATAAAAGTTGTAAAAGTTATAAAAATACTATATTTTATCTTTTATAAATTTTCTTCGTATTTTATCTTGTCTTAATGGTTTTCCTATTTGATAAATGAAAAAAATATACCAATTTTAATGTGTATAACCAATTCTCTATATTGCCTCCCTATCATGGACATTTTGTAATTCCTCACAAAAAGGCCACTACTATGTAGAGGTTTTCTCAATAATGGACAACTCTTTATAGTGGATATTTCTCAATTCTCCGTGGTTGTCATGGTTGTCCACTATATAATGTAGTGACTCCCGACCAGAGGGGAATTTCCTCCTGGAATGGGAAAGAGGGAACTTTGGATACTGCTCAGTTTCGCCATCACTGTTTCCCCATTCAGTGATGATGAAATAACGAGAATTTATTCAGTTAATTTTGTTACAAAAATTAATTTTAAATTTACTTTTATTATTTAATATTAATATCAACATTTTATATTGTTATTAATTCTGTTTTTAAATTTCATTATTTTATCATAATATATTAAACATTATTTTGATTTTTATGTGGCTTATAAAAAATAATGGAAATAAAAAATAAATAATAATTATATGATATGCGTACACTTCAAAGTCAAAACTCTGATTCAACAGGGATGAAATATTTGAAAATTTACAATGGGACAATGATATTTTTGAAAAAATACAAGGGGGAATAGAATAAAAAAAAAATGCTGGGAACCACTGATACAGAAGTTTCGCTGTGATTTGATAAGCGTTTTGGTTGTTTACACGAGAAACGGACATTGTGGAGTGCTGCGTGACTAAACGGTCGCCACACGACTTTTATCACACTCGACGGAGACTGACGGTATTTTATGTAATTTGTAAGTATCATATTTTTTTTCAAAATCGTATACTTAAAAATTTGTGATTATTTTTTCGACGAGTGCCTACAGACGAAAAATGATTTTACTTCCATTCGATTTTCATCCACTTCCTGATGCCGTAAACCCGTAAAAGTAACAATATCAGTAACAATAACAATAGTACACCGTATATAGACGGACATTCGTGCTCGTATTCGCGAAACAAACGAACCGACGCTCTACGCATTTGTTTTAACGCGTTAATGTACTACATATATTATTATAATACATTAACAATATACGTTATTTCACTTTAAAATTCCTAAGAACTCTCTCGTCAATGTATGAATTAAACGCGATAAGACTAGTTGTTATTATATATATAAAAAAAAAAAAACAGTCAGGTCGTGCTTTGTTGTATATAATACAATGTTATTCATAGCTGTTCGTAGATAATTTTGATGTCCGCGTGCGTGGTCATTAATGAAGCTCCGTGCTAGAATTTTTTTTTTTTTTAATATTTTTAATCTGACTAATTTTAAAATAAAATTACTGTCCTGTATTTTAATTTTAATGTTATCACTATAGATAGGACGTTGGTGACCTAAAAATATTAATGATGCTTTAATTGGCCAAAAATTATAAAAAGAAAAAATTTACCGACAAGTTGTTTATAATAATTATTATGACTGATATTTGAGTTATTTTAAAAAATTAACAGTACACTTTCGTGTGCATTTAAATCAATTAAAAAAAAAAATGCATTTATTATAGCAGAAATGTATAAACATTAATAATTAAAAACATTCGAGTTAGCTGATAAAATTTGCAAGTATAATATTCGATAAGCGTCGAATGTTTATGTAAAAACACTTGTACTATGACACGCAAGCGGTAGATCTTATCACGACAAAACGCTCCAATAATAAAAACAAAAATTATTTTTAAAAACGTAAACATTTGCGTTGAAATCTAAAATTTTATAAAGATGCGCCTACATTGTGCAAAAGTTACCAGTAATATATTAATTTATCATAAAAATATTGAAACACGACGTTTAAAGGCAAAAAAAAATTCAAAATTAAATTAATGTTTTAATTGTAGGAAGCGCGAAATGAGTTATTAGCTAAGATAGCATTATGTAAGATTGAAGGGGGAAAAGTTGGACATACTTTACACTATCGGTATTCTTCGCCCCTTCGGTGGTACTTGATGGATGTGATAAATTTTAAAGAAACAATAAATAATTTCTTCAAAAAAAAAAAACGATTCTGTGTGGAGCTTCGGTTTATGTAAAGCAAATATTTTACTTAAAAATTATTTATTATTGCTAAAAATTTATATTTAATTATATATATCCCGCTATTATCTGAAAACAAAAAAAAATATAATTAAGTTATAAGAAAAAAAAATGTTAGAAAAAATAATAAAAATAAGTTTTATAGACGTTTTTGTTAAATTTAGAGTAGTTTTTCTCGAATTTTGGAAAGACTATTGAGATTTTCGAAAAATAACCCCTTAAAAGCACCATTCTGATTCATAAAGTTAATGGTCGAAACTTTTGAACAAGTATTTCTGCACGAAAAGATGGAAAAAATAATAAGAGGAATTATTGCAAAGACGCTTTAGCTTGGTCACCCACTTAGAATCTAAAATGCAAAAGTCATCCAAATCCTATCTCTAGTACCTAATAATGACTTAAGAATGAAAAAAAAAATCGTTGTTCATCGAAATGATAAAGCATTTCAACGTTATTTTTTTTATATTTTATTTCGATGAATATTATAATAATTACTATTGTTTTAATAAAATATTTGACACGTACGCGTACACTTGTATAAACACTCAGAAGATAAATAAAAAAAAAAAAATCTATAGCATGTAGGTAAAAACAATTATATTATTGTTTTTTTTTAAATAATTTTCAAAACATAAAAACTCTGGCTCAACCGTCATTTTATATAATAACCGGATAAAAAATATATTTTTGTGTTAGTTATAACCGTGGTGCGAGACGTGCATACTATGCAAATTGCGTATTTGTTCGGAAAATAAGTAGGAGAAATTGAATGCGATACAAATACGTTTTGCTATACATTTTTGCACGTTTCCGATTTTCGTACGAAAAATTTTTTAAATTTGTAAATTTTTACCGCATAATTTATCACTCTTCAAAAACATTTTTATTCAATATCAAATCGAATCGAAAATTGTTAAAATTCAATAGGCATATTATATCGTCACATTTAACGAATAAAAATATGTAAAAAATATAAACTAATTAGATTCAACGAACAAACACCTGTATGTACTAGACTGAAGAAAAAAAATAATAAACGGTGATGGGTTTACGGATCTATTTTTTTTTTTTTAAGTGATTGTTTTTGATTTTGATTTTAAGCGCACCGAGTCCCGAGTTCTGGTAATAACTAACGGGTTTTTTTTTTTTTTTTTTTGATACATAACAACCGAAATTTCATACATTAACGAGACATACTGTAGATAATACGATAACAATACGACAAACGAATACGATAATCGCTTCAATACTCACGTGCCCAGCAAATCCTTAACGTCGTACTTGTCGTCAATGGACTGGGCCTTCTCCGCGTCCTTCTTCGCCTTCTTCGACACGTCCTTTTTGCCGAACAGCGGCATCGCGGCGCGCAGCAACAGTCGGACCGGCAGCACCACTAGCAGGCGGGCGCACGCGAACACGACCGCGCAAAAACTCAGCGGACTCGGCTGCGGCGACCGGTGACAGAAATCTCGTCGCCCGGGGGGGTGCCCCAAAAAAAAATTCAAAAAAAAAAAAGAAAACGCCGAGCGACCGCGGCCGGGAGAGAAAGTCAAAAATCGACGGTGACTCCGCGAAATAAACGGACAATAATTGGTATCGAAAGATTAACGTCTCGCGTCGTTTTTATATTATTTTATTGATTTTATTTTTGTCAATTATCGTCACGCGTTCGCGCGCGTTTTTCGGCGATACGGCGCTTTCGTCCGGCGGCACGCGCGTGTGTCGTAGTCTTTCTCGTAGCGTCTGTTGCACGTCACGTCACTGCGGTGCGGCTGACGCGATACAACTGATAGTAACCACTGACCGTCGTCGTCTCTGGCGGGCGGCGCGCGAGAGAACGAAAGCAAAGCGTAGTCGTCGTCAGCGGCGCGCTGCGGCTCCTCGGCGACGGCGGCGGTGGCGCCGCGGATCGGCAGACCGTCGTCTTAAAATTCGTTTAAAAATCAAAAAAAAAAAAAAAGAAAAAAGAAAAAAAAACCCGCACGATGGGTGTTCTTTGCACGACGGGTGGGATTCTCTCGACGGGTGTGTTGAATTTTAAAGAAACGATAAATCGTTTCTTCAATAAAACGATTCTGAACGAGGGAAGTTAATAATATAAAAATAAATGAGAGAAAAAATGTTTCACATTTCCAAAATTTTCTTGCGCCAAAATCTTTCTTATATGATTTTCTATCAATGTTTAAATTTTCATATAGTTCGGATTAAAAAATGAGGGTTTCCGAGTCGGTTTTGTCAAATTTTGGATAGTTTTTTCCGAAAAAAATAATTGAAGAGTTGAGAAATTCAAAAAATGACCTGTCTAAAGTACAATCTAGAGGCAAATCCGATTTCAAAAAGTTACTGATCGAAACTTTTGGACAAGTATACGCAGAAAACAATACACAGAAAAAAATAAAAAATAAAAAAAATAAATAAACATCATTGTAAAAACACTAGCTTCTTCACTTCGTTCAGAATCTAAAATCCTGTGGGAAATAGTGATGTAAGCTTAGAAAGTTTTCGTTTCGAAAATAATATTTTTATTTTTTTTTTGCTTTTTGCACTGAAATTTTTTGAAAATTTTCAACGGTCATTGAAAATTTTCGAATTTTGATTTTACGTTTATTTAAAACAATAATAATTTATCGTATGATAATTTTTTTTTTTTTTTTACACTGTTACGTTTTTGTCTACTTAATTAATTTCAAAATTTAATCACACGATTACACTCACAAATGACAGGTTGTATTTATTGTTGTTTAAGTTTTAAATTCATATTAAATACATTTGTTAACTTTCATTATGTATAATTTAGGTACTTAAAAAAATACATACTACAATAATGTCGTCTAATGATTGTCGTCTTAAAACTAAAGAAGTGCTGGTACTCGTTGCTAACATAATAGTGATAACCGAATAACTCACAATTTATATAGTAAATACCGTGTCCGATGATATTAGTTAAAGATAATAATAACACTAATACTTATATTTTAATATCAATACAATACGTTAAAAATCATTTTTATAATCATATAAAAACACAATAGTTACACAATGAGAATGCGAATATTTTAGTGTGATAAAATTGTTTACGGAAAAAAAAATAATTCAAAATTTTGCCAGGTTTTAATAGGAAACAAAAAATCGGAAGAAGTACGGAAAAATTTACTATAAACACCGAAATAAATATTATCAAGAAATACATTTTTGTTATTTAGTCATAATTCAAAACTAATCGTTATAGGAATGTGAAACTTTTCCCAACTACTAAAAATAGTTATGTGCATACATCACACAAATTTCAACAATTATTAGACCCAGAAATTTTAAAATTTTGGAAATTTCTAATTTTTTTTTTTTTTTTTTTATACATACTAGAGTTAGAATTTCATAGCATTTGCATGTTTCTATAAAATGATTAAAAAATAACAAACTCGGCTTGAAATTTCTTTTATGATTCAGTTAACTAAAAAGTACTAATTTTTTAGTTTCTTAGCGAAGCTAAGAAGCTAGAGTTTTTACAATGATGTTTATTTTTTTATTTTTTTTTTATATGTTCACGTCTTCATATAGAAATACTTGACCAAAATTTACGATTAGTAAATTGTTGAATTCTGATTAATCTATGATACTTTAAAAAGGCCAATTGTCAATTATTTTCTGAAAATTTGAGATAAACTACCAAATATTTCACAACAAAAGACTCGGAAACTATCTGTTTTCAATCAAACTTAATGAAAATTTACACAAAGTTATGCAATACAGTGAGAAATTTTTTAGCACTATTTCAGCTATTTCAGTATTCTCAAAAATATTTTTGAAAATGTTAAATATGTGAAAAAACAATTTTTGAATTATTTTCTGGCACTTTTTTTCCATTAAAATTTTTTATTGTTAGATAAATTTTCTTTTTTCATTTTATTTATTTATTTATTTATTGAATTAAAAAAGAAAAAAAAAGTAAAGTAAAGTAAAGCAGAGTTAAGTTAAATATAGACAAGAAAACCGGACAAACTTCTCACCATGGATATTCTTCGCTCCTCAGGTCAAATATTCTTGGTGGATGTGTTGAAAATGGACTATTCTTGTTCTTTATGTTATTAACAAACTTCTTTCAGAAACGTCTAATTGAATAAATGATTTATCGTTTCTTTAAAATTCAATGCACCCACAAGATGCGAATTCCCACGGTGTGGAGTATGTCCGACTTCTATTTATATAGGTACTTTATTTTTATGCGTAAACTTTTTCGTATATAGAAATACTTGCCGAAAAGTTGTAACCACTATTTTTTTAAATCCCGGTTGGCCTATAGATGATGCATTTGAGACATCATTTTTCGAAAATCTCAATAGTTTTCTCAAAATTTGGAAGAAATATCCCAAAATTTTAACTAAATAGATTTGGAAGCTATTTTTTTTTTTTTTTTTTTTTTTTGTAATCCAAACTATATGAATGATTAAATATAAATAAAAGAAAATTTAAGAAATATTTTGGCACATAAAAATTTTGAAAATGTAAAAAAAAATTTTTAAAAAATTTTTTGAACACTTTTTTCTCATCAAATTTTATTTTTACCTTTCTCTGTCAATTGCAAAATATAAATCGAGCCTAGTAAAAAATAAATATTTTTTTTTATCATAACAGACATTATAATTTTTGAGTAAAATTGTCTCAAATAAACTGAAGCTCTATTCAGAATCATCTTATTGAAGAAATTATTTATCGTTTTTTTGAAATTCAATACACTCTCACAAGAGGGAGCTGCTGAGAATACACAAGGTTCGAAGTACATCCATTTATTTATTATTATTATTATTATATTTATTTCATTTTTTTTACTTCAAAATTTCAAAACATAAGTTTCTTGTTTACACAATTAAAACAAATGTACCAAAAATATACGAGAAAAAATAATGTTATTTTCCTTTTGGAATATTTACTAGGTTATAGAAACTTGATTTTTAAAAATTTTTAAATCGTATGTACTTAATGAAATAATTGACAATTAAATTCAATGATAATCTATACGAATTACGTATTACGAATCTCATATTACTCATCATAATTATTGGAGGTGCCTACTACCTAATCATATCGATAAGTTAATTAGACAATTAGTTATATTTATCCGTCACATACTCCATCTATTTATACACCAAATTGAAATATAATATACTCAGTATATTAATTGATTAATACTAGGTATATTAAATTTAGGTGCCCGAAGTCACCTCATTTTAATTTAAAACGTTTCGTTTCTAATTTATTAACTGTGATTTAAAAGCAGACGAATACAATTAAAAATACTAAATATTTATCTACGAATCGTCAATTATTTATAAACGTAGTTTAAAATGTGCCGTCCAAATTTATACAAATATACTTGTAAACGATTTGTGTTTATTTGAAAAAAATAGTGCTAAGTGTATTAATTGAAAAGTATTTTAAATTCCAAGTCCAAAAAAAAAAATTTAATTTTAAAATTTTATGATTTTACCAATTTAAAAAAAAAATCAATAATATAATATCAAATACCTTAATTTATTGAATGTAAAAAAAAATAATGACGTACTTCGCACCTCAAGTATTTTTCACTCCTGGGGTGGGTGTATTTAATTTAAAAAAAAACGATAAATTATTTCTTCAATAAAAAGATTCTGTGTTATTTACTATGATAAAAAAAATTATTTTTTAATTTTATATTCCCCTATTAACTGAGAAAAGAAAAAAATAAATTTTTGATAAGAAAAAATAAGTTTTCATAATTTTCTTGTGCCAATATATTTCTCATATTATTGTCTATCTATATTTAAATTTTAATAAAGTTTGGATTAAAAAAAATCATTTCCGAGTTCTTTCCCAAATTTTGAGAAAACTATTGAAAATTTCGAAAAATAACTTCTTAAAAATACCATTTAGATGCTGATTGTGATTCAGAAAGACATTGGTCAAAACTTTTGGACAAGTATTTTTGTACAAAAACGTGTACACATGAAAAAAAAATAAATAAAATGGAAAAAATAAACATCAATGTAAAAACACTATCTTCTTATCTCCACTCGAAATTTAATATATATTCTTTGAAATATTTAATACTGAATTTGAAAATGTTTTAACTTGTAATATGTTTTTTCTTTTATTTTTATTAGAAATCAAACAAATAAATGATTTACAATAATATCAACCTCCTTTAAGTAAGCTTGTGGTGGAGGTAGAGTGTTACAATTATTCTTATACATCAATTAAATTAACAAAATATCACTATGAGAATATATATATATATATATATATATATATATATATATATAAAGTGAACATATAAATAGATTTCCAAATATTAAGTATAAAATATAAATGCATGTAACATTATAATAAATATATGCAAAATATTAACAAAACAAACTATTCTAATGATATGATCAGCCAATTAACATTTTTTTTTTTTTTTTTTAATTACATTTTTAAAATTTCTGGAATTATCGAACAAATTTTCTTAATACAAAATGGCATTATGTCAAAAACATTTAGACCAAGATATTCCACAAATTTCCGACCAAATGATTTATTAGTTTATTTTATTTAACATCATTTATGTTCTAACTTCTCTTTTATACCATAATATTATGTTTTTTACATCCACTCATGATTCATAATTTTTATTACAAACATAACAATTTTTTTATACAGACTTTTCACAGGTAAGGCATCGAATAATTTAAAATTTTAAGCGGCTGATCTTACTAATTTTTATTAACTAAGATAGATCCTTATAAATTGTCTCTGTTGTAGTAAAAGCGGTTGTACTGCATTTAAAGCTAGACCCCCCCCCACACACATACACCAACAACCCATATTGGAAAATCACTTGATATAAAGCGAAATAAACTACAGACCACGTTTGTACTGGTAAACATGTCCTTAATTTGTAAAAACTATATGTTACAGAACGCAATCGTGATACAAAATTATTGACATGAATACCATAATTATTATTATATATATATATATTATTATCACATTGATAATATGAGAATACCATCTCATGTTATTATCAATAGTCAGACCTAGATAATAGATATCGAATACAAGGAACTTCATATATCAATAGACATATTACGTCATTACGAATGTTACCATTTCCAAAATTATGTACACTTTTAAAACATCAACGTTTTTTCGTCTTTTCAAATTGAGAAATTAATATAAATGCTTTTTTCAAAATTTATTGAAAGTAGTCTATGTTTTAGGAAATCGATAACTTTTTTTAATTCTCGTGTAGCTTTAGCTCACACGTCATCCCAAGATACACCAGAAAAAAGAAGAGAAGTGTCATCTGTATAGGTAACATGTAACAATGTAACAGTATTGCTAAATTACAATATGTACTATTAATGTACAGATTGAACAATGTGGGACCTAAAGCACTACCTTATGGTACTCCACCAAGTTATTATCATTTCATCGCCTGTAATACTATTAACTGTAACTTTTTATTTTCTACCATCTAAATAACTTTTGACCATTTTAAACTTGATATTTTTGTACCAAAATTTGAAAGAATATTATCAAGTTCAACATAATTAACCGTATCCAACGTTTTGGCTAAATCCAGAAAAATTCCCATTGACTTCATACCCTTATAGATTGTATCATATTCTACGTTTTATAGCACTGTATAGTGCATTTTCGATACCCTAATTAGGTCTGAAAACAAATTGGTTTTTTAATAAGATACTATTTTTCTTTTCTGAATATTGTATCAATCTTTTTTTTTTCTTGTATGTTGGCGATATTATTTAACATAGAAATAGGCCTGTAGTTATAAACACTTACACGGTAGCCATTTTTGAAAATAAGTTTAATTATGGCCTGTTTAAATTTTTTCGGAAAATATATGCTTTCTGAAACACTTGAGTTATAAACATACGTCAATGGTAACTTGATTTTTAAAAACGTTCACATGTGCGTTATAAAATAATTGACGATCAAATTTAATAATAGTCCATATTACGTGTTACATAATATGGATTACGTATCATATAATTGGAGGTCAGTCATTTCAGCGTGACCATTTCGGCGTGATGTCATCTTCGGCGTTATTTTGACGTAAACTACATTTCGGAGTAAACGCCGCACGTTATTTATATATTTATCGAATCGGAAATACGATAACGATGTTTCGCCGTTAACATCGAATAGAAACAGAATATCGCCGCGTACCTACGCAATATCTACAACGAAACATGAAAAATCAAATTTCTACTTTAGCAGTGCCTCATTTGTAAACTACCCAGTACTAACCTAATAACTAGAGAGGCCATTTTTTCAATTTATTTTAATAATTTTCTCAAAAACAAAGAAAATCCACCGACAATAATTTGAGTAAAATCGATAAAATATGCGGTAAAACCAAATATTCATAATATCTATTTTTCTAATTTAATCACAACTTTAAAATTAATATATTTCTATGAACTTGAATTTTTCCTCCATCTATTAATATATATATATATATATATATATGTCAACTCTACTTTTTAATATATTCATAAATAATCTTCCTAATGTTATCACTAATTCTAACATCCTTCTCTTTGCTGATGATGCCAAACTAGTAAAAATTATAAAATCAAAACAAGATGCAATTAATTTACAATTAGATATTAACAACATCCTTATGTGGTGTAATGAGAATAATCTATTTTTAAATATTAATAAATGTAAATTTATGAAATTTTATTTAATAAAAAATCCTATTAACTTTCAATATTCTATTTTTGACATTAATATCGAGCTTGTTCCTCAATTTAAAGATCTAGGAATAATTTTCGATTCTAAATTATATTTTTCTTCTAATACAAAAATGATCAAAAATAAAGCTTTTCGTAACTAGGATTTATTAAACGTACTTTTAATAATTATAATTAAATACATTTATTCTATATTTACTTTTAAGTTTTAGATTCTGAACAAAGTGAAGAAGCTAGTGTTTTTACAATGATGTTTATTTTTTATTTTTTTATTTTTTCTTTTTTTTTTTTTATTTTTTTTTTCTGTTAACACTTTTTCGTATAGAAATACTTGTCCAAAAGTTTCGATCAATAACTTTTTGAAACCAGATTCGCCTCTAGATTGTACTTTAGAGAGGTCATTTTT
>JAIPRM010001131.1:0-41818 GCA_025469315.1 Stegophylla sp. TES_Ste_2020 | reverse complement strand
TATTCTCATTACACCATAAAATGAGGTTATTAATGTCTAATTGCAAATTTAAAGCGTCTTGTTCTGATTTAATAATTTTTACTAATTTTGCGTCATCGGCAAATAGAAGGATATTAGAATTAGTGATATAGGCGTAATGACCTTAGTACTCATATAAATATTTAATATCGTTGAGCACTACCTGTCTATAGCTCAATAGACGACGAAAAGGTATGAAAAAAAAAAAATAATAATAATAAAAAATTAAAACGGTTTCACATTCCCGCGGGTACACACACCGTGTACGTCGAACACTGCCGCCACTGCGACGGCAACAACTCTTATAGCGTCGTACGCGAAATATGCGGAAAATGTTTATGTTGACATTCTCCGGGGACGCAGCCGCGGCGGCGCAAACGTCGTTAAGTTCAACGATAAATTATATTTTAACGCGAATTATTATTATTATTATTATTATACGCCTAAAGTTTGCCCCGGCGTGCCAGTTGGTATTTAACACGGGCTATCTGGTTGCAAAAACCGCGCGCGCGAAACCGAGAAGGCGTCGGCGTCGTCGTCGTCTCTCTCTCTCTCACTCGTTTATCTTTTTAATAACAATTTCGACCGCCGACACACACTTTTCACACCCGCAGCAACGTTTTTCGCGAGATTATTATTATTACTATAATATACGGTTCCGTTTAATTGGCGACGACGCGACGATTCAGAGCCGGAAAAGATGATAAGAGGTGGTGGAATTATTGCTGTTTCGAGAGGGAGGGGAAAAAAAACTCGACCCGTTCACACTGTTACACGGGGAAAAATAAAATGAAAATCTCACCGGAAACGTAAAACATTAACGCGATGTTCTGAGTAGTACACGGGTGGTAAATCGATCGAATTTTCCGGAAGTACGTGAAGCACAGGTAGTAACTCGTGTGACTCGTGTATAATATGGAACACGTAGAAGTACTAGAGGGGAAAAGAGAGGGCTGATCATAGGGATTGATCAGCCCTCCCCTTCGTTAACCTTGTTGGCCCGTTGTTCTTTACACATTTAAAACTGTACTATTTTAGTTGTGAGAAGAACAAATCACTATCAATTACTTACTAAAAAATATAACAAACACTGGAAAAGTCGTTTTTTGAAATTTCGAAATAGTTTTTCCAAAATCGAGGGAAAACTTGTTCGGGTTTGAGTAAAAACAGTATGCTATGCCGTAAAATAGTGATATGAAAACATTTAAGAAAAATTTAGTTTCCAATCGAATGGATACTTCTTTTTTTCTTTTCTCAAAAGGTATTCAAAAATACGAAATCAAACCATTTAGCAAGATGAAACTATTTTACGATACACTTTTCTTGTATGATATTCAATAATTAGGAAATATAAAAAAATAAAAATAATAATAAAAAGATAACAATATTTTTATTATATTTAATAAATTACGAAAACAATATAAACACAACAGTTTTGTAATAATAATAATAATAATAATAATTAGGATATTCAAGCACAATATAAAAATCAAATTAAACATTGATACATAAAAACGCAATTTTGATAGAACAGTTTCTCTCATTTATGGAACTCGGTTTCCGTAAGTTTAGGACTTAGATTACCAACCCCGCAATAGTATGTCTGGCTTATTCGATTTTATTTTATGTAAAGAAGTGGCACTGGATAAAAGTTCAATGGGCGCCAAAAGGACTTCAATGAACCTCTTAGGATATTATACACTTTTAACGAAGTTTTCATGAGCTTATTATTACGATTGTAGGTATTAAACTTCATCTTTAAGTTTCCTTTAATCCGTATTCAGACGAAGAATTTCTTCATCTTGGTACTTTACAAGAAGTCGTTTTTCCAATATTCAAAAATAAAGAAAATCAAAAAAAAAAAAAAAAATCGAAGAAAACCCAGGTTTACAACGTATTGATTGTATGAAAATCGATTTTAATTCAAGTATTTAGTTGCACCACAAAACATAATTTTCATCAGTCATCAACACATATTAGTATAGTACCGATTTGCTGAAACACATTGCGTTTAGAAAAATAGTACCTGACAAGAGTGAAGAAATGTCATTAAATCGTATCTTATTTTGGTACATTAATTCATAGAGTGTCAAAAGCGATCTGATTTTTTAAAAATTGTAATCCCTGAGAGCTACAAATTTAAGGAAAACATGTTAGTGAAATTATTTCGTTAATTTTATAAGCAAATAAAACATTTTCAGTTAAGTACGTCGTGTACAAATAAAATGCAGCAGTAGTAATTGTTTTCTACTAAATTTTTTTGGATGAACAGTAATTTTATATAAATCATACTCGTCAATATTGTGACGACGATACTATATCCCGAAGAAATGTTTACCATTTATTTTCATTTTTTCAAAACGAATTTTTCTCCAATATCTCACGTGTACTCAAAATTGTTTTGGTGTTTCACCATCCCCTCCTGGGATACGTCGTCATAACAAAGTGACGAGGATTTCGAAAAACAACAGTAGTATAATCATGGGTAGCCATAGATATTATGGTCTCGGAAAATGTTTCCGAGGGTGTAACCGCCCCTCGACACGTCTATGACGTCACATACGATGATACACCCCGATATTACGAGCCACTGTCGTGCGTATATACACCGCGGTGCAGTAGCACTCGTACAATAAAATATATTGTAATAAAAAAAAATATGCACGAGCGAGATACCCCGCAGAGACGTACGGATACACAGAAGGGATTGTCGTCGTCGCTCGCGAACAAATACGATTACGTGTATAGAAAAGCTTAACGACTTTATTTGTTCTCCGGTGCACTGGAACACACGTATTATACTTACGGGCGACAGGATACTTCTGACGAATTCCGGAGAGCCCGTATAAATATATAATACATGGATGGAAAACGTCGAAACACGCGTACAAAGAGAGATCGTCCCCTTGTTTGCAAAAAACCATGTAGCACCGCACACGAACGTCGCATTATGTACAGGGTGTTCCAAATCTCGAGGTTTCAACCCCCTTTTTTCATAGGGTTGGGCGAAATTTTAAACGAGAATTTCGCGGATACGCGGAACTCGGTGCATTGTGTTCGCGAAAATTATAAGGATAAAAATTATTATTTCCCCGACAAACAACAGGTGTCTATTGGACAAATCTCACTGTGTCAAAAATGGAAAGTAAGAGTAGTACCACAAAATACAAATGACGTTCATTTTCTCCTTTATTTATTAAATTTTTATTACACACCGACTGTCTTACAGTGATAATGTTATATTTTCCAATTAATAAAACAATTATAACATATTATGTATTCGGTTATTCAGGAGATATGATATTGGCGCAGTCGGGATAACAATTTTAAAAAGCTAAGATGGTTATCTGTTAGATTTAGCCTCCCTTCCCCAAAAGACATTAACCTTGTAGATTTTCAACAAAACTGGCATCCTAATGGCACCCCAGTGTATTACTAATAAAAAGTTTGAAATTAATAACAATAAACACATGATAATCAAGTCAATTAACTCTTAGATACCTACACGTATTTGTTATGTTAGATTATTTTTACCCGAGTGAGGGATGTGAAATTGATATACGTAGTAAACGATAAAGTGAATGTTGTATGCAATATCACGTTATGTATGTATCAAACGTGCAAAAATTAATTAACTAATTAACAATAATCGGTAATTATTAGGGACAGGATTTCAGAGACTTTAAATTATATACATATAGTTAATTAATAACTACGTATCAATGATACGATGCTTTAATTATAATATATATATATATATATATATTATTTATTCGTGAGCCTTAATTAATATTTATAATCCATATTATGTTTGTAGTTATTCTTCCAAACGGTATACGCTTTGTAATAAGCGCAGATTTTCATTTCACGAGTGAATTGAACACCCTGTATGTACACGGGGCGGAAATCGTATTAATATAATATTGTATGTGTATATGTGAGTGGGTGGGGTTGCAATTCGCCAATGTCAGAACACGCTTTATACGATTTCATGACGATATACATTCGGATTAAGTATGAAATTAAATATTACTCTAAAATTCTTAGTATATAAATAGTTAAATACAAAACATTTTTAAATAGAAAATTCATTATGCTGAAAAAACGAAACAAAAATGTAGCAAAAAGTTGTACAAATTAACTTTCTTGCATGAATATAAATGAAATAATAAGAATATAATATAACAAAATAAGAATATTACAATGTTTTTTTATAGTTTTACCAACATAATCACGTAAAAATGCATGGAGATAATATCTTAAAATCTCAAATATTATTTAAGATTTTTTTTAATTACACTGCTACACGGATTCAATATGAGGGATAGATGGTCTTATTAGTTTCTTCATAAGAACTATGTAATTTTTTGAACCGTTTTCATTCTAAGTCATCTAGGATATAAGTGTGCTACAACGTCAGAGGAAAACACAATAATATACATGACGAAGGCAAAATCAGAAAAGTTGAAAGATTTTAATTAAAAATTAATAATATATATGTATGATTTCGCAAAAAACTTAGCCCAATATTCGAATAAAAATGCAAATGCGAATAGCATTTCATAAATTAAACGAAAACACACTAAGGGTAACATCGCAGCGCGAACACGTAGTCGTCGTCCCTTTCCATCGACACAAACGTGGGGGAGCAGGGCAAAATTATTACCCTGTGGCGCCACAATACGAAGTGTTTCGATGAATGCTAATGGGGGCGAAAACAAAAAACGAAAAAAAAAAAAGAATTATAAAAATCAAAATTATACCACGTACACGCGCGTATATTGGCCTGAATACACACAACACCACACCACTATCATACTGCAGCAGTTGTCATCGGGTTTTAGGTACGACCAGTGCACTTCGCATATAGAGGACCATGTTATTAGATTAACAATAAGTTATTGGGGGGCGAGGAAACAATTCCGCTAAAAGCTTAAACGCTTAAAACGACGGCCCCGGACTCGTAAAAGAGTGTTGCACCACCCCTCGTCGTCGTTGTACCCACATTTCCTCCCCGCGAGAGTTTCGCGGATAATCCCAGTATACACAACCGTCATGTAATAATAAATTGATAATATTTCAAAATTCTGTTCACCATAAACGAAGATAATTTTTCAGTGTTAAGTTCCACACCCACTCCCACCCCTGCATAATATACACATAAATACTGGTACATTAATTTAAAGCGTTTTCCATTTGTACGGTGGTTTAACAAGTTAAATTAATTTAAATCTGCAAAATAAATAATTATCGATATTAAAACGAACCGAGATAACGGTATTTCATAATAATTCGGGCACGCGTACTCGCTCAACGACAGTATGATAAAATGTATTACCACCTCACACTCATAGCGAATATATTACATTTTAAAGTAAATCAAACTCTCTCCTTATCCTTCTCATCACTTTATTTCATAGAGTCTCCATCTCTATTTTCCTCGAGTATTAATGATTGTATTGAATATCTTCTTTTACATCTATTGCAATATTTTAAACAATATTTATAAAATTATAAATTAATAATTATTAAGACGATTTTTCCGCTCCGAGAAGATCTCAAAACTAATATTTCTTTTCGAAAACTCCAATTCACTTTTAATCAAAGTGATTCAGTACCGAAAATATTAAGAAAAAACGCGACAATACACAGATGGGATACTTCTAGTGACTATCTTATTATTAAAAAAGTTCGAAAATGTGTCGGTCCTGCGCATAGCTTACAAAATAATAAATTCTCACAGGTCTTTTTGCACGGGAAAAAAAAAGTTGCAGACGTTTATTATTAATTATTAAACGAGTCGCGTTTTACGCATACGCCCCGAAGAAAACATATTAAACGATTACGACTGAATTTCGAACAAAAATAGTTACGACTTCGCGCGAACCGTAAATTTTAATGTACTGCGTGCTATAAAATCTTTTTTGCCGTGCAGAAATGACATCTCTCACTACACATCGTATAAAAATATTCACTTTTAACATTCGAGATAATAATGTTGAAGAAAAAAAAATGAAGTCTCGTTTAAACAATACATAGAGAAGAAACATTTATTTATTCGATAAACATTTTTTTTTAATAAAAATATAGTTCTAATAATATTTCCATCGAATCCGGTACACGAGGCGAATAATTCCACGGACGAGTCGTTTATGGTTTGCGTTTATGTTTTGATTATACGCAATAATTTTCGTGTCTGACAACCGAATTCAATAACACACAAACACAACGTCTTCGATAAAAAAAAAAACCAAAACGATTTCATTCAAGTTTTATGTAAACAATGTATGTGAGTGTGTATATATAAGCTTTTCTTGTTACTTTACATTTCTTTTGTTTTTTTGTTTTAATAATAACTGGGAATATAAGATTTCTAAGACGAAGTTATAGACAAATCAATTCGAAACGTTTGTATAAAAAAATATAAGAATAAGTACATTCGAAATTACAGTTATATATTATTTGTCATTACTATGTCACCTAACGAATATTTCATAATCGTGTTTTGAAATATCCTTTTCGTTTACAGCATTGCATTTAATTTTTGAGTTTGAAAATGCCAAGATTTTTTTCCAACCCAATATTTTTTTGCTGTCTATTAATAATAATAATAATAATTATAATGTAAAAAAAATCAATTTTCGGGAAGCTATTGAAATCATAATTTTTGTTAAATAACTGATTCTACATTACAATCGGAGCTCGTATAGCACAAAACACTACAAATCAACACAAATAATTGCTTTATTAATATTTCGACCTGAGTTCCAAGTACCAGTCGAGTGGGTCTAGAAACATAATTTTACCCACAACGTTTGGCTCCTAGAATACCAACGAGATTCGTTGGGGTTGTCCCAATTACAGTTCCTTGATTAGTAGAATTTAAATTTCATCAAAATAATTTAATCTTATTTTAATTACTACATAATTCTTTAAATTAATATTTCTAACTTTGTACAATATCTCTTGTTAAAATAAAAAATAAAATGAAATAAAACTTACATTAATATTTAATATATTTTTAAAAACTTAATAAGGTGGAAATTACTAATATTGCATTTATATATAATAATTATGATATATTATTATGATACAAAATCATTAATTGTCGATTCTCAAACGAATCGCCAAAAAACGTACAAAAAAAAAAAAAAGAACTTCAAATATGGATTCAATAGATTATAAAACAGATTTTTAACTCACTTTGAGTTATAAATAGAACACATAGACAAAAATATGCAATTTCTATAATTTCTAATCCCCAGACATAAGGATTAAAAATTACCTTTCTTAGATTAAAATTATTCTTTCATTAATATATATATATATATATATATATATAAATTATTTTTTTTTAATAGGTAATCAACGTCTAAAAAAAGTCAACATACATACAATTCGTAAAATTTTCGACAATAACAGTCAATCGCACTCAAAATACAATACGACCAAAGTTCGAAAACAAACATCCCCCACGAGTTTATCAAATACCAGTGACGTTAGATGTCGTCGTGTACATGACATGCCTGTACGGCATTTTCAGTATTCGAACTTTTAACATTTCCTTTTTTTTTCCCGGCCCATTGATGATGGAAATGACCACTTCCGGTTCACGTTTCCATCGTCGTAACGCTCACACGCTGTGATCGGATTTTGTCCGACTGACGGACGCGTGTTTCCGGTCGTTGGCCGATGGTCATGGAAGGAAAAACTCGATCGGAGGACCGAGGGGGGGGAGACACATAATATGTATATATATATATGTTTATATAATAAACGGAAAGCGAAAGAAAACATTTTTAGTGCGTACACGTGGCCGCCACAACGCATTATAAACCTTTTCGATATATTTTCGTATATATATATATATATGTATACAACACACCCCAGTAATGGTCTACAAAGGGGCACTCTACCCCTCGCGGTGTCACTTTACCACCCGCGCCCCCCACCCCTCGAAGCGCACATAACCCGATCCCCCGTATGCACACACGACGTCTACGACGGGTCGGATTGCGCACGTCATTTCACTGCTCACTCGCAATTCTCTCCTCCCGCTTGTTGCTGCGGTTATATACATGCAGGCCGCCGCCACGACGACGCCGGCGGGCGAGTTTCCTCAAAATTCTATATGCACAGTGTAAGGTTTCAAAATAATATTTGTATTGAAATCATATGACAGCGCGATGGTGAGAAGGTCCCGGACCTTTATTTTTAAAAACCGTGCGCTTAGTGACTGCGCTTTCTTGAAATCCACTTTCCGTCGGATAATATAATACTAAATATTACGATGATACCAGAGTTCCAAATTTCATAATTAATTAAAATTAATATTTCTCATATTATTGTCTATCTAAATTTAAATTTTCATAAAGTTTAGATTCAAAAAAAATATATATATATAGTTTCCGAACTTTTTTTGGCAAATTTTGGGAAGTTTTTCCAAAATTTTGAGAAAACTATTGAGAATTTCGAAAAATGACCTCTCTATAGTCCACAGGTAGTAAATCGGTATTCAAACAGTTACTGGTCGAAACTTTATATATATATATATAAAAGAAGAAAAAGAAACATCATTGTGCAAACCCTATAGCTTCTTCGCTCCTCTCAGAATTCAAAATAATTAACACGTTATAATGAAAGGTAATAAATAGTTATACAACAAATAAACAACTTGAGCGTGATGTTAACTAGTGTACGTGTGTAGTACTTAAATTCGAATGCCGTCGATTTTAATCAAATTCATTATTGGGCATTCGACGTGTTTAGTTTACTATACGAGTGTAAAACGAAAACGTGATAACAACGTGTAGAAATTCTTAAAACGTTCATTTTTACAACGAATGCGAGTTTAGCATATTTTGGTATTACTCATAAAGATAAATACGAACAGATTTATCCGGGAAGACTCGAAAATAACGGTTCGGATAACTCATATTTCCAACAACCAGTAGCGGAAAAATAAGAATAAAAAATAAAAAAAATGGTGTCAGGATAAACAGGCGAAGGAACAACAGCGCTGTGGACGCAGTGCGCATATTGATTTACATCCGATTTCGATCGTTTTGCATTTATTATGATAAGAACGACAAATCTGCGAACGCCCTCGTCGTGTTAATCAATTATTATCATTTGTTATTCAAACTGCACTTTGCGAGGCATTATACTTCCGCATAAAATAATTCTCGAATATTCGCCGAGTATTCGATGACAAACGATTCGTTCGAGATGTAATAACACCAAACTTTTCGGGCAAACCGTTCGATTGTATGATAAATTATTTTTTACACGAATTAGCCGACAAAACGAATGACGGCGCACATCCTACTACTTAAGTTATGTAAATCTCAAAAAAAAATGTAAAAGAACCAGCAACACCTGCCCTGTAGCAGATCAGTGTTACAATTGAAAAAAGGAAAAACGCGTTTTTACGAGAAACGATTGTGTTTTTAACTACGTGTTTATTATGACTAGAGCTGGGATTTCGATGCACACTTTGCATTGTTTCCCAAAGCTTTCTGTGCGATGCTCTTTTCGTTATAAATACTTTTTAGCTGTTTTTCAATTAGAATATAAAAATTTATTTTGCATTTTTCGACAATATTTGATTTTAAGGTCATTTTTATCATTTTTTCGGCATTTTATAGGTTTTTAGGTCATTTTTAGCCTAAAATTCAAATTCAAAATTTTATTATTAACTTATAATATGCGATTTATTTTATACGCTAACTATAGATGAAATAATATCTATTAATATTATAAATAAATTTTAAAGACATTTTTTTAGTGCATTTTTTAAGTTTTTTAAGTCATTTTTGCATATTTTTAAGGGCATTAAAATCCCAGCCCTAATTATGACTTACATAGTTCGTTACGATGTCTTTCCCGATCCCTTTTACGTTAAAATTATTCAATACATACATTAATTATATAGTAAAAGGTGTTGCACGATATTTTAATAATAATAATTGTCAATTTGTATTACCATCGTGACGCAAACGAAAAATAGAGTAAAATGCTGGCATATTTTGTATTTATTCGAAGGACAATTGTTTTATATTATGTCACCCCTTCCCCTCACCACCACTGATTATACTATTATATTACATTAATATTTCGTTTCTGGCCGTCTTGTAAATGATACATAGCACAATACTCACGGCTCACGAGAGTCTCATTTTATCGAATGACACAATCATAATAGAACATTACCTGAAAAACAAAAACAAACAATATTCGTTATTATGTATAACTTTATTTCGTGGGAGGGGGGAGTTTTTCCAAAATTATATTAAATACATAATAAAAAAAAATCTATAGACTCCAAAGTACAAAACAAGTACGGTTAAGTTATACACTTTTACGATATTTACATACTAGGTAACATAATTTTACCAAAGGCTAGATTAAGTACTTTTAACCTAATAACCATAAAAGTTGGGTATCGTATTGTTGGGAAGTAAACTGGAAAGTCCTAGAACACGACGAAGTGAGTGACGGAATAAGTACATACAGAGAGATGCATAGAACGGCGGCGGTTCTCGACTTCTTTTTAGTTGGCGTTTATCTTTGTGATATAACTGGGAAAAACTTTCGAAACGGATTGAATTATTATTGAGAATTTAAAATGAAACGACAGTAAATGTAAAAATGTAAAAATCGAAATGAAAATTTTATAAATTTATAGGCGATTTATCTCGGCACGTTCATTGTTATCTCTCAGGAACGATTTTCACGACGAAAACATAAAGCACGAACTTCAACGTGGTTAAAGGAAACTTTAAATGACGGGTAAAATTTCAGAGAAGTATCAACCATGATTTAACCAATAAATTCTTTTGAAATAGTATTTCATTAGTAAAATCTCGAAATCTTTTTGAACGTTTTTCGGCCGCTCGATTAGGTGTGGGGAGGCCTCCCCCTTTCAATCGACCACTTATGTACGAGATCAGTTTCTAAAGTGGATTAAAACGGTCCATTAGAAAAATGTGTGCACGCGTATTTACAGCATTGAAACGGTGGCGGCAGCGTTCCGAAAGAGAACGACCTTTTTCTTTTGGGGGGGGGAGGTGAGTTTTTTTTTGTTAGGGTCGGAGCGCACGGGGTTATATTATGGCATTTGGGTTTGTGTGTAACAATTGAATTAAGCGTACATACCACACACACCATGCCGCCATCACCATCGCCACCGACGGCGTATACGATTTCGACGAAATACATTTTAAATTCGTCGTCGTCGTCGTCGTCGTGTACGTTTAGCATAATATTATAACATTACTACGGGTATTGAGTGGGACGGAAAAACATGCGAACGCATGCAACTTGTTGTTGTGCGGCAACGACGGTGACGCAAACACGGGTAGGGTAGGGTGCACTTAGGGGATGAATAATTTGACCAAATGTGCGGGAATGGGATGGCACGGATGCAAAACAACACTGCACTATATGTATATTATACGAGTTGTAGCTAATCACGGTGAAATCGGCGCCAAAATAATTCATTTGCATGAATGGATATAATTTATTTTATTGCTATTGTAAATTGATTTTAAATTAATGAAAAAAAATGGTGGACATGGATAAACATGATACAATATACGTATTTTATTTTATCGAACAATTTAAAACAACGAGAAAATATTTTTTAAATAAAATAATTTTTAAAAAACTTTTTACGCGTGATTTTTAAGTTTTTTTTATATATATAAAGAGAGAGAGAGAGCAAACTTTTAGAGTTGGCATTTTTTTTTTTTTTTTTTTTAATTTTAATTTTTCCGACTTTTCCAAAAGAAAATCATGATTCTCCATGTCCACCATTTTTCCCTGCTATTTATTAATTTAAAATCAATTTATGAGAAGCTATTGAAAACGAGTTCGTTACAAAAAGTGGTCGAGCTGGTTTATTTGATAAAAACATACTTTGGTTAACAATGACCAATTTCCAAGGTATTTCGGCTATTCTTGGTGGAAATTAAAATATCAACAACAAATTAAATAAATTATAAGTAATAATATGTTAATAATTACTAAGTGCCTAGTGGAACTGTTCTATTAACTTTTATAGCTAAGTTCGTATCGAGTGAATTCCTTAAACTATTTTAAAATGTATACTAGGTAACTTATAACTATTGAAAGTACATAAAAAATATAGCTAAATAAAATTGTTTTAGAATGAAGAAATATTTTTTAGTTTCATAGAAAACCCTCAAAGGCCAATAAAAAGAGTTTGATTGCCTTTATCCCACTTCGTTCTAAATTTAAAATATTCATAATATCCATAATGCTTAAATTTTAAAATCTTATTTGTCCCAAAAGTATGTTTTTTTGAATTATGGCAATTTATTTCACTCGATGATGCGAATTATACAATCATTATATTATTGAAACTATTAAAATTTTGTAAAAATAAATTCATTATTAAAATTGTAAGTCAAAACAAATGGTTGCTATTTCTAAAAGAAACTTAAAAGACGTGTGAAAAAAAAAAACATATTTTCATTCATGGAGATACGTAGTGTTAATATTTCATTAAACTATTCACAGAAAAAAAGTTATTGATCGGAACAAACACACATACATCATATATATTCGGATACTTTTTTTATTTTTTTTTTTTTAATAGGATCTTTCCGGATTTCCGTTCAATATAAATAATATTTAACTCATCGTTTAACACGCTCGCAAGTGTGCATTTATGCCACTTCACCATAATGCTAGTACATATACACATATATATAAAATGATAAATACATATTTCGCGGGCTTCGTTGGCGCATGAATCCTTTGAAATGCGATCTGTGAGTCACCCACCACCCCCTCCCGGCACGTGATTACGTTATGATTTAAATTTAATTCGTATCGGAGTCGGTGGGGAGGGGGGGGGGTAAAACGCTAATTTTTGCAGCTTGTGAAAACAATTATTCGTCGCCTAATTGCACGCCACGTGCGTGTAACGCGGAACCTATTTTGTGTCATCAACGACGTGCTCGACGACACCACGGATATAACACGAATGTGCAGAAAACAAGTTCGGTGGGTTCGACATAATATTATGCAAATTTAATTTTCAACCTCTCCAAGTCCGTTCAACGAACATAACTATGAATTTAACCCATCTACAAATCTTAGTTTTAATAATTTCTCATAATTTAAAAAAAAAAAAAAGTGCATAAACATTAGAGTGAGGATTTTAATGGCATTTGCATTTTTTTTTTTTTTTCTATTGATCCAAAAAAGGAAACTATAAATTTGATTTATACTGTTTAGAATAAAATACACGAAATTATATTTTACTTAATGAAGTTTTTTGATTATTTGTGAAGTACTTATTTTTACTTTCAAATAACATTTTATCAAAACGTGTTTTAAATAAACGAATTTTAGAAAGTTGATTAAAAGTTTATTTTTATATCACATATAATGTGTTCCGAAGACATGGCTCAATTGATTTTATCTCATTATGTTTGATTTAATGGGTTGAGTTATCAACACAAATTAACACAATAATATCGCATGTTTTAGAAGATTTTTTGGAAGATTTATAGAACTTAATTGTTTTATTTTAAATTATTTTAAACTCTGTAATCTAATAATCATATTCTTCAGAAAAAGACTAATTTGATTTTTACTTCATTGGTAAAGATTTCAACCTTCAAACGAGAATTCGAATAAAAAGGTTGACGTTTAGAATTATAAAAAGAGAAACTTATTTGGACGTGTACCATGTTGATGTTTTTCGTAGGAGGAGAGGATAAGTTAGTTGCAAGTATTTCTGATTTCAGAAGTGACTCTAGAGAAAAACACATTTTTCTGAACATTTACGTTTAAAAAATTGATATATTTGTGTGTTAATGATGCAGAGATAGGTATAATAGCTGAATAGACTTCAAGTAAAGTATATTTCAATAAATATTGAATGAAAATTCCTCCATCAAAGTAGTTATATAATTGAAAACAAAAAATATGTCTTGAATAATTTAGCCGAAAAAGTTGAGCGATACCCCAAACATGAACAGTAATCGAAGTCAACCCTGGATTTAACAATGGGTATTTCAAAGTTACAACAAAAAAGGGATGCAAATGAGTGTTTTCTTTCCTTTTTTTTCCCCCACATATTAAATGAATATACAAATAAATAATTTAAATCGATACAGTAAACACCAGTATATCTATAAAAAATCAATAAACAATTTCATCAGGTCTTTTCAATTTATTATTTTCTCGGTCCCGTTCTTTGTTTTTATAATTTTTGTCACCCTAGTACTATATATACTCTGTTAATTTTCAAAGTTCTCCTTTTCAGCCCCTATTCGGCGGCAGTGTAAGTGGTAAATGTATACTGTAGGTTTGTTTTTCCCAAAATGTATTTTTATTTTTGGGGTGAATAGGGTGGTGCTCGACACTACGACCACATCCCTAGCGGATGAACTCCATGCCGAATATTTACACACTACATAATTAAGTGTAGGATGCACGTCCGTCTTGACTACATAGTAATATGCTGAGCATAAAACGAAGCACTCGTTCTCCGAGTAAAGATAAATTATTAGAGGTATAGAACTGGAATAAGTCGCATTGTAACTATGATAATATACTTTTTTATTGTTTTAATTTTGATCGATTATATTTAAAAACATTAACCTTATAACTAAAGATAAGATGTTGATAAATTTTATTTTATTTTTTTGTTTTTTATTCCGCCCTATACAACTGGTCCCTTGATACGTAAATTTAATTTTACTTTTCTTTTTTCTTTTTTTTTTTTTTTGCATTTTAGATATAAATGCAATTTTCTGTTTTATTAACAATATTTTTTCATATCACAGGTAATTTTTTGTTTAATGTATTTTTTAAAACTTTAGAATTTAATGAAAATTTTTACATTTAAAAAAAA
Source organism: Stegophylla sp. TES_Ste_2020 (assembly GCA_025469315.1). Lineage (NCBI taxonomy): Eukaryota > Metazoa > Arthropoda > Insecta > Hemiptera > Aphididae > Stegophylla > Stegophylla sp. TES_Ste_2020. Next base: position 26,907 of record JAIPRM010001131.1, on the reverse strand, counting down.
AAAAAATGTTTTTTTTAACTATATCAAATAACAAAACTCAAATATATTTAAAATTAATGCTATAAATTTCTGCTAAAATAATTTCATTTTCATACTTTAACTCAATATAAATGTATACTATTAATTTTTCGGTTACTCTAATATAAATGATATCAATGAACAATTTTTATTCATTAAAGTATTTATTTATTTATTTTTTTATATCACTGAAAATATTTTTATAGGTCATTAAAATTCTATTTCTGTTTATTACCTGTCTCTATAATACACCTTGCCGACTCACAAATACATGTTTATATTATTATTATTAATAATAATAATAATAATATTAATATAGTAAATATTATTATGTTGATTCGATATAGACGGGACGACAATGCGACGGTACTCAAAAAAATTTATTGAAAAAGTGATTACATTATTCGACACGTTATATATATTCATTGGAGTCACAACAATAAAAGTAGAAAAATAATTTTCATTCCCAGTATTTTCTATTAAAACGCACCTTTATTTACCGTCTAATTTAATATTATTAACGCTAGAAGTTGTTCGATCGATTTTGTACGTACGATTCCTTTACATCCATTCGTATCTTATATACCAAAAGAAATATATCACATAGAAGCTACTTAGTTTAATTAAAACAACCGACGTCAGTATTCGGGATGACTCAAAAAAGGAAAATAATAATAATAATAATAATAATTCAGAATTATGAACGTACTTGTAGAAATTCTCGTCGTCGAAAAGAACCGACTTGTCTGTACAAACATTCCGATTACTGTGTAAATATTATCTTTAGGTGATAATTGTATTAAAATACACGAACGTAAAACAGCCTTAGTATAATATAGCTGATATTTTAAGAAATTTTCTGTATACGAATTTTGACATAAAATAATAAATAATAATAAAAAAAAAATCTTTGCTCTTTAGATTCGGAACCAGCACTTGTTTAAATGACATACATATAGATTATTTCGGATTTAAATCGAGAAAATAACCTCAGAAATGGGTCGACTTTGGAAGGGAAGACCGTTGAGGTGATAAATTCAGAAATTTCCAAACGCGGTCAATTTTTTTCGAAAAACGATCGAAAACAAAAATGTATAATAATAAATCCAAAGTCGATTCTAATAATTGAAAGAACAATTAAGAGGAAGTTTGGCTAAATATAGTAGTCTCTGTAGTAGTCTATCCAACCGGAAACACATTGTAAAAAACCGATACTTACACGATAGCGATCGAGTCGAATTTTAAGAAGTGAAACACATAAAACCCAAAATTAAAGAATCCCAAATTTGAAGATTAGATCATATTTTTGAGAGCATGATATACATATTTTATAAAATTACACCTGGCAAAGAAGTTATACAGCTATTTAAAAATTCCAAAACTGAAATCTCGGAAGCTCTTAGGTTATAATATGATGTTTTGTAAATTCGTAAATATGTGTTAAAACTCAAAATTATCCAGTTTGAAACCGTAAAAATAGTACTATGTATTGTGTTTTTTTTTTTACATTACTGTTTAGACATTCAGAATCAATAAAACTCGCACAAATATCTTCAAAAACGGTTATATATTGTTTAGGTATTTCAATTGTGGCCTCGAACAGGTATTTCTTCGGACGAATATATCCATTTTTCTAAGAGTTATGGAGAAATGAGAAATTTCCACGCGAAAAGTCGATACAAATATCATACAATAGTGGTCTCGGTAATAGGACGACCGCGGAGAGAAAAAACTAAATCACTACTTGATTTTCATCCTCAACTCATGCACCAAGAACAAATTTTGTTTGAATCTCCCGTATATTCGGTAGAAACTATTTTTGTTGTCTGTACTATTTTATCTCCGATATTAATTATTCGCCTCGGCATATAGGATCCAATATTATTCTCCTGTGAGCGCTTTTTAGACGACGTGGTGTCGGTTAGGTCGGGTTAGGTTATGTTTATTTATACGGCGGTAAATAATATTTTATAGAGTGTTATGTGTACGGAAACGTTTATGAGATTAGAAAAAGTTTTCCGCACCTGTCGTCGACAGTGCAGTGCGCCGGTGGAGAAAAATAATCGCCAGCCCCAACGTAAGAGTGTTAACAAGGCAAACGAGTATATACATACGGTACATTCTGTGAGAAAAAGGCGATGCCAATAATAATAACAATCACGACGCGGCGTGTCGATTGTTCTGGACGTGTGGCAAGATAAACGACTTCCGGTTGAAAGGACAAAATTCGAGCTGACGGGAAACGCGCGATGAAACGTCTTTCCTCCGCTCACTCTCTCTCTCTCTCTCTTCCCTCCGCTCTCTCTCTCGCCACAGCGCGTAATAATATCTATCTCACTCTATTCTCCTGCATCAAGAGCAAACAAGTGGATGGGCTCTGACAGAATTTTTAAAAGGCTATCGGGCGAAACGGCGAAATCCCCACGCGCGCGTCAGACTCGTGTACAAGACGTGGCCCCCTGCTTCTTCGGGTCCCCTCCCTCATCTCTTCCCGCCGTATTCGGTAAACTTCCACAGAGGGTGCGAAAAAAAAAAATAGAAAAGAAAAAAAATACATTTAATACGCTGTCAACCGATCGATCAGTATTATTTTTATTTCACAGCCGCCGCCACCACCTCGAACGCGGTAATTCATCAAAAAAAAATAAAATATATTTAAGTAAACATAAAAAAAACTTTTTGATTCTATCTCCTAATTGCCGGTGGCGGGGGTGACGGTGAACTTTCGTCGTCGTCGTCGGAGGGTGAGCAGCGGCATCCGAGATAACGACCGTCGGGGGGGGATGGTATTATATTATGTGTTTCAAGAACTTTCAAGAAACGAATAGGATAATTCGGTATTATTATTACCGAACGAATTTAATGAACGCATTCATACGTATAAATCTTACAAAACTTTCGGACGATTTCAATTAGCGGCGACAAAGACGATTAAAAGAATCTCGTCGTTCACACTCTGCAGATCGCCGCGGCGCATTATAAAGTCGAAAATTTAATTTGTCAAAACGATTTTGAAACGCATTCGTCAGGTACACTTACTCGGCAATTTTCCACGCCGTCGCGCAGTTACTATATTATGCACTTAAACGAGTCCCCGCCGTGTACTATGTGGCGTTTATTCGGATATTTTACACGTGGCCACACGCGTCAATAATAAATTTTCAGTTCAATGGCCATTGATCACACACACACACACACACACACACACACACACACACTATAAAACGTCATCGCGTGACGACGCTTCGTTACTAAAGTTTTATCGGCAACTTAAAAACGACAAAGAAAACAAAGATAAATTATGTTTTCAAATGAGATAATCAACTACGCGTCATTGGCCTCGCGATAATATATTGATGACATTTATCGACTCTTTGGCGACGAAAAACTCTTGAATTTATTTAGTGTGTAAACAATAATAAATAATAATCGATTATTAATAGTTTAAAACGTATATTATATGGGCATAGTAATAATAATTTGTTGTTCGTCGACGAGTGTTAGTCGTCGAGTGGCAGGTACTTTACTATACACACATTACATACGTTTGCAGCCAGAACAACGATAAATTATACGAAATTAATTTTCATAGTAAATTAATGAAAATAGAACGCGATGATTTACTCGAATCACGTACTTAACGTAGGCCTCGTTGTCATCAAGCTGTCTTTTTTCGTAACCAAATGTTTTGAACGGTTGAAAACTATTTTGCTCTCAACTACCCAACGTACCAGTTTTCCACAGCATAAGCCAGAATATTATGTTCATAATTGGACAAAAATGTAAATTCATTTCAAAATGGCATAATTTGATGGATATATTGGCGAGTATAAACGCAATATTTTGTTTATAGCTAACCATAGTTTCTGTATAAATTTTAATCAGTATTGTTATTTTTATAGTTCATTAGAAAATACTGGTATAGACTGATGTATTAAATTTTACACATACCTATTCTTAAGTTTGTGGGTAACATTGAAAACAATAAACAAATAAATGAGCAGCTTATAACCATTCATTAGGCATTTATTAATTATTGAACAGTATTACAAATTTTGAAGACTATAAGTAATGAAAAAGAAAGTGACTTTAAAATAAATTGTAATAAATCATATTTTAGTAGGTATACATAGTAATTGAAAACATTGAAATGAAATTTAATCAGAAAAAAATGTTTTAGTGGTGTGATATCGTAGTTAGATGTACTATTGTTAAATTACATTTCATAATTCACGTCATATAGAAGCTACAAGTAAGTTATTTTTAATTATATTACATTAATTACATAATACATTATTGACATATACAAGTTAAGTTAATAATACCGAGAATTAAAAATTGTATTTGATAAAATATTATTACAAAACACAAGGTAATTCCAAAATATAAAAATTACCAATGACAAAAATGGTGAATTTTTTTTTGAAAATGTCTACGCCTGTTACATTATACGTTACACTATTGTTAATAATAGAAGAAAATATCGTGTTTCTAGTTCTATTCGTTTTTAATTAATTATAGAAAAAGTATTTTGCATTTTGAAAAATAACCACTTTTAAAGTACCACATTCGAAATTCGAGCCGAAAAGTTACTGTCAGAAACTTTTGGACGCGTATTTCTATACGAAAAAAAGTTTTCATAAAAAAAATACATATATATATATATATATATAGATATCATTTTAAAAGTACTAAAGCTTTCACTCGAAATCTAAAAAAATAAAAGTATAGAGTCAAATCGATAACTGTATAGTCGGATACATAGAAGACAATCCGAAGAGTTTGTGGACGGACTAACGCGGCGCTTATACATATAGAAATAAGTGGTGTTCGGGTTAACATCCGCTAACGAACAACGAACTTTTCGGCCTGTAAAGACGGTGGTGTCGGTGTATACGCGACTTATCCCCATAGTCCCCGTAAGTATAAGTACACGAGGTAATCGCGACCGACGAGATGCGTCGGAATTTTTAAAGCGTCTTCGAACTATGGGTGGTATTTGTGTGAGCGTGGCAGAGCGTGCCGCGTGCGTCGTTGAAGCCGAGAAAGATGGAGTCTATTGGATTTGCCGTGTAATAAAAATAAAAGTGGGGTGGGAGAGGGAAACGACGAGCAACAGTACAAATCGCTTCGCAGTCGTATGTGTATAAAGAGGTATACGCGTGACAAAATTACAGAAAAGTGGAAAACGCGAGATAAACTGTGATATATATATATATATATATCTCGACGAAATGTAAGTGGGGGTATCGCTCGTGCAAACGTTTAGATGGCGGATTTTATTGGTTCCGTGTTTACGTACATATTGTACATCGCAGTTTCGATCGAACGGGCGACGGGGAATAAAACCCGCGGCAGTAAATTAAATTCAAACGCACGAAAAACCATTTATTATTACCCACGTCGTCGGTTGTAGTGACGAACCGGGATGTAACGACGGTGATTTTAATTTTCTGACCGGTAAATCTTGTTCCGAGTATACTTTTATTCTGTTGCACTTAAAACTCTTTTTAATATTTGAAAAATTCGGTCAATTGATAATTTGTTAAAAATGTTGACGTAAAGCGTTGTAAAAAACTAACTTTAAAAAACTATTTTTAGCTGTTCAAAGAAAAATTACAAAAACAATGAAAATATAGAACTTTGTTGAGTTAGCACAACAAACTATAATTTTTTTGGAAAACTATTCGGCCGAACTTCCCGCAGTTCTTGTTCTATTCGACCACAGTGCATACATTTGCATGAAACCAAAATTAATTTTAGTATTCGTTTAACATGTAATAAAGACTATTTTCCTAAAGTCTTCGTAACAATTTCTCCTGACCCAGCCTAAGTACTACTCGAATAATTAGTTCATGGTACCAATCACTTTTTTTTAAAACTCACTACTTTACCTAATTATAATTTATTCTACCTGAAATCGACGAGTACAGCAAATCATGTAACTCCCATAGTAATTCACAAGATATTATATTTTTGATAATAGAAACAATTTTTATTTTATTTATTAGGCAGTTCCTTCAGTTAAAATTTAGAGTTTAGAAAAACATGTTTCCTATATTATCATTGTAAAAAGTCTTTCATATTTTACTCAAAGTACATGTTTTTTGTTGCGAGTTTTTGATTTTGTTACACAAATTCTCTTTTCTCATTTTCTTCTTTAATTGGATATTTAATACCAAACGCACAACGAATCACATTACATTACTAATACTTATTATTATTATTATTATTTGTTACTGTCCGTCTTACATTGCATATCACTGCGCAGCCGCTGTCACTAACACGACTCTTGTAGGTTTCTTTTTTTCTTTTTTTTTTTTTTTTTTAATAGCATGAAATATTACCTGGAACAAAAACAAAACAAATAATCGTTAGTAAAATAATGATAATATGCTGCAGTAGCGGAATTGATATTTTTTTGAAAAAGTAGGAGAAGAAGGCAGAAGTTTCTTAAATAATTTTAAATACGTGTTTATGAAAATATCACAAATCAAAAAAGATAAAAAAAAATCTTAGAACATATCTAAAAATATGTCGTTTTTGTCAAATTTTAAGTAGTTTTTTCCAAAAAAGAAATTGAAGAATTGAGAAATTCAAAAAATTACCTCTCTAAAGTACCCCATCTAGAGACAAATTCGAATTTCAAAAAGTTGCTGATCGAAACTTTTGGACAAGTATTTCCATGCGAAAAAAAGTCGTACACAGAAAAAAAAAAGGTGTATTATGTGTGTCGAAAGACGTTGAAATCGAAATTAAAACCCAAACGTTAGGGTTTCGTGTCTCGCAGCCAGCGGGTCATGATGTATTCGTCAGTGGTGATGACAATAATAATTATAATACGTAAATATAATTTATATGAAGTCTGAGACGCGCGTAATACATAAATTAAAACGCGGGATGAGCACTGTGTTTTTTTTTTCTCAAAGTAAACATACGATTTTCCCACAGTGTACCTTCGGAGCGTCCAGATGTTTATCACATGCGATCGTCTCGCACACAGTTCAGAAAAACATAATATGAATTCGTATTTCATTAATTTCCCTCTAGATTTATTTTTATTATTAATTTTTCCATGTGACACTGTATTTTACAGAAAACATATTGTGCAGCATCAGACAAAAAATGTCAAATCAATGTTATCGTGATTTGCTTTTTTAATTTCAAAAAAGCCTTATTTTTGCACCGTTACAGCTCAACAGTTACACAATAATATTTCATAACTTATTCGAAACAAACTATATAATCTGACAACAAACGATGATGACCTAATGATAATATAAACAAATCGACAAAAAGAAGAAAAAATGATCACTGTGGTACAGTGGACAGGAAAAGACAATAATTTTTTTTTTTAGTTGTGCATTGTTACAGTAATAGAAATAATAATAATAATAATAGGCATATACGGTCCCATGTGTTACTATCACTCTGCAGGGTTCAGTGTACGCGCGTATAACGGTGGCAATTAGTTTTGTGTTCGACGATGAACTTTCCGGAGACAATCCCCGATGCGGACCCTTTAAATGACCTACCGAATTACATTCAATTATTCACAAACTTGGCCGATTCACTTACCCCCCTCCCCCCAACCGAAAAACCGGGGCCCGGCAAACAATTAAGACGTGTATACGCCCGGAAATAATATATTGCCGAAAAAATAACTATACATACAGCTGGACCGTCAGAGCGAACAATTAGATTGTATACGTAATGGTACGGTGTAGAGAGTGAGTATTATAAAGTGTAAACACGTGTGTGCTGAAAAGTAAAAAAAAAAAAAAAAAATCGTTTCAGTGTAGTACTGACCGCCCCTGCAATTAGCAATACCGCTTTTATTTTTTGTTATTTATTTTTTTTTTTTTCAATTAATTTTATCCGTTTTTTTTTTTTCAAAATAAATCGACGCCATATGAAATTTGGGGATTACGAACACGTATTATAAACGCGACACGTAACAATGGAAAAACAAAATATAACTATTCAATCTAATCGACTTTTGTGAAAATAAAAAAACAGTAAATACATAAAAACAATACGCTGTAAATGAATCGATTTCAGAAGCAATGGATTTAAAGAAACGCATCAAGGTGAAATTTTTTTGTTTGTTAATAAACAAAAATAAAATTTTGTTATTTTTTCATGCCATACAAATATTTTGTTCTTAAACGAAGATGATATACTGTCACAACTATCACAACAATGACTATGTCAGAACTGTTAGCAGAACACCTTTATTTTTTAATAATATCAAATATTGGTAATTATTATTAAATTGTAAATTACTTATAAAAAAAAAAATATATATATATAATTTAGTAAAAAAATGGAAATGTCGAAATAGGGAAAGTATACTTTTGGTGGAAACCTGCTTAAGTTATTTAAATAATTTACCATAGAAATTTTACAAACTGTAGAAATATACAGGAAATATTTTTAAAATAATATTTTTTACGTTTATAACTTTATGTTACTTTAACATTGTAACACAGTTCAAAACTTAATATTATAAAAAAAACGAAATCCTTACATTAAGAAAATGTTTAAAAAAATTATATTATTAAGCTCAATAAAACAATTCAGGAATGATAAAATTATAATATTTGAAATGTAATCTAGTTTTAAAGTTAATAAAACATCAATGTTATGAAATTGCTATCTGGGATGTTTCACCCCCGAACGATTTGTACAAAATGAATACGAATGCAATTTGAACTAATAATTGTATATTTATTATTAAGACGATATAAATCCGATGCTTTTGATATCCTTCAAAAATCAATGTTAATAAAATATCGAATTCACTCGTATTTAAATTGCGATGCTTAATTTTTTCTGTGGTGTAAAACGAAATATTCGAGGAAAGGAAATGTCTCGGCTCCCGAGAGACGTCTGGGAAATGCCCAGTTCTCCGAAAAACCCGGTTGTAGCAGCAAAAGGGACACTGGAGCAAAAGGGACACTGGAGATGTGAAACGCCTAACCAAACACCGAATTCATGGAATACGCTACTACAGGCGAATTATGATAATAATATTTTACGGATGACGAAACGAGATCTACGACAGATCCTTTATTATCATATCCTCCCCCCCCCCGACTTTTCTGCGGATATCTCAGAAATGTTATACAGTTTTTAGAATCAAATCACAACTGTAAGAAAAAAAATCAAATGTTCAACTCGACTCCTCGAATACGTCGATTTTCGTTCGTAGAATATAATATGTAATCAGTAGTAATTAAAAAATGGAATTGAGAAATCTGATTAAAATAATAGCTATTTCGAGTACTAAAATAAAATATCCTTGTTCAGAGTAAAAGTACAAAAACTGTGTGTTTAACCCCTCTGATCTTGAAAAAAAATAATTGGACAACCCGATGAGTCACACAATATTAATGGGTTGCAGAAAATACTTTCCCATTATACCTAATGTGTATTATTATTATGCATTGATGGTAAAATTAAAGAGGAATTATCAGCAATATAAATTATTTATAGATATTTTTATATTAGGCTTTGATTAGAGCATTGATTTCACTGTAACAGTAACTAACATTGGAAGTTTCAATTAATCATAACAAACAGAATATTATATGTTAGGTGAAATTAGTGAATTTTAAAAATCAAGCAGCTACCTAGCAGGTGTCCAGCAGAAAGTTTATTACTTTCTAGAAAAGAATTAAATTAAAATTGATCAAAATTTCAGAAAATTAATAAATTAACTCTCAACGTGGTGACCGTGCGAAATACGCGTGGGTTATCACCTGCGAGCAATCCTAATACGACGGTTCGTCGAACGTTTATGATAAGCAGCAGGATTTAACCTCGGGAGCGAGAAAACCGGCAAAACAGCGACTCGGTTGTGTACATATATAGAATTCTTAACTTAAACAGAAAAAGGAATGGCGCGGAAGGTAATTTGTTGTTGTCTATTGTGATGGGGATGGCCGACGGAGAAAGTGGGGGGGAGGTTCGCTTTGTTTGCACTAAAACGTACCACCACCACCACCACCACCACCACCACCATAGCCGAGGTATATAATTACTAATGGAATACAATAGCTGTGCGCGTACAGGACAAGGCGCCGGGGTGGAAATTTGAGTCCGGAAAAGTTTCTGATCCACGCCGCGCCGCGTGTACACAAGAGGGTCCGTTATAGAAATTCAATCGAATGTAAACACACGTCGAAGTTTGTTTGCACACCGCGACCACGACGTACACTCACGAAGACGACGAGAACCCCCAGTGCACAGGTAAAAACATTTCCGGCAAACCATCATTATCGGGTCGAAAATATTCCGTCGGCCAGAACTTCGGACCCTCGCTGTGAGCTGGGAGCACAGGTCGACTCCCCGGGGAACGATTTCCAGACGCTTTTTTTATTTTATATCTTTTTTTTCCGACCCCCTCCCTCCCAAAACCCTCGCGAACACACGATTCCTAATACACTTACACTGTTATATACATAACGTGGCTGTCGTTGTTGTTATCGTTGCGGTCAGACTCTTAGTTATTGAATGGACTCAGCGAGGGGGGGGGGGATCCGAAACCGTCCAGTTTCCTGAGCGCGTAAAATAACGCGGCCCACTAAAGTCCTAAGGGGAAAACGCTGATTTGTGCAGCGACTATATATAGTGGTGTGTTCGCGTGTAACGCAATGGTTTCTTAATGAACTCGAACGCGAATTACACGTGATATTATAAGTGTACGTATTCGACGACACGAAATATATTTCGGCAAAACCGAACGAAAAACAAGGACGACCGACCATAGTCGTGCGCACAGAGGGGGGGGGAGAATGAGGGTGCATCTCCAATGACATTTTGTAATTGGAACCGCCCTACAAGTTAATAATGCCCCGAGTCAGGATTTTTACCCTGTTGAGTGAAATGCATTTTTACGAAAAATATAACAACGTTGTAACATAATGAAAAGTCCAATATTTTATGGTACGATTTCTTTTTCAATTACAAGTGACGTCTACGAGTTGTTTTGAATATATTTATCAAAATTTTGAATTTAGTGCTATTTTTGGATTTTTTTGGAATATTTTTGCATTTTCACCAAGTTTTTCAACTAAAATCGTTCATAATATATTTTTATGAAATAAATATGTTTTCAGATGGTTATCAATGGTCAATAAAGTTTTCAAATAAAATAATAGAGATAAATAAATAAGTAAACAAAAAATAGTAATAGTAATAAACGAGTTAATAAATTATAATTTAATCGGTTCTTACCATTAGACTTATTTATCTGACCATTTTGACGAGTTATTTTATTACTGTTTTATTTGAGTCTCATTTTTAGAAATGATATTATGTTCAAATAGTGTTTAGAGACTAACTAAATGCGACCAATTATTTTTTTTTTACATTTTGCATTATTATGCGATTTTATAAACCATTAAATTTCAACCCTGATTATTGCGTAACAAGTAGATCATCTTTGAAGTCACGGAATTAAAAAAATATAGTTAGTTAAAATACTTTTTTTGTTTTTGTAAATCCCCGTTTTAAATCATTTTGGGAAGATTTGTAGAACTTAATTGATTTATATTAAATGCTTTTCTAGGCTTTTAGTGCTTCAAAGTCCGTAGTGTATTATCATCACTCTACGAACACACGATTACCGAATTCATTAAAAGTCTTGAAATTCATAACGTTTACATACACTCGGCAGCACACACATTTGATTTCGAGAATTTGTCGTGTGCGAAAATTCCTTCCGCGAGTTGTGCTCTCTCTTGCGGGGGTGGGGGTGGGGGTGCAGAGGGTCTTCGCGTAATAGCAGCGGTTCACGGTCGGCGTCATCCTTTTTCCGTGTGGATTACACACAACGGCGGTTTGGGCGGCTTCGTCCAAACACAACACAGTAAACTTCACCCCGTACACACAACAAACACACACACATATTTTATAAACACACGCGCGCGGGCCACGACGGAAAAACTTCACCAAAGTTTCTGCCGCCACCGCACCGGAGACCTAGTGTCACGCATAAATAAAACACTCTCGTGTGACCTGTTCAACGGGCGTGTGTATATTATTATTATTATTATTATTATTATTATTATTATGTGTAAACACCTCCCTCCTCTCCTCCCCGGCTGACTTGGCTTCGGCGTGTCACAGTACCCGCCGCCGCCGTCGCCGCCACGTGTTTGCGAAGCTATACAAAACACACAGTCTTATAATAATTTATATACGCGTATGTGTGCGAGTGGTGTGTTTTATTGCTGCGAGGCGCGTCTGAAAAGTTTTTTTTTATTTTTTTTCTTATACATCGACCTATGGATTATTCAATGGGTGCTCGATTATTCAAAGAGACGGCGTGGTGGTTGACGGGAGAGGCCATCGGGGAGAAATGGCGGAAAAGGCTTACTTACTACACGTGGAGTACGCGGCGACCTTAGAACGGCGCGCAGCAAAGTTAATGCACTGCTACTTTAACTCGTTCACGGACCATTAGACGATAATAAACGGCGATTCGACGACCTGGGATTCGAGAATATAATTATATGGGACGTATAAGGTGGTGATTTTGTATATAACGGTTTGCGACGACAGGATGCCACTGTGTGTTACTATCGGTGCGTTTACCGCCGAGGGATCTCGCCGGGACACGTCGAATTCCATCAAGGGTACAGTAGTAGTTGACCCGTGGGAGTCTCGAGCACTATCGTCAGACCGTGCTATTCGCGGACAAATATTGTCCGGGAAACCGCTGCCACCGCCATCACTACTACTACTATTCTAACCTCTAGGAACAACGAGTAAATAATAGTCTTCGTCGTCGTCCTCGATGTGTTGTTTTTATCAGGATTTTTTCTGGAGACTCGGGGGGATGAAAAAGTATACGAAAAAAATTACTAAAATGTGACACCGAAAACAAAAAAAAAAAAAAGTGGTCTATATTTACAAAGAACACACCAATTTAACAACTTTTAGTAGAATTTGGATAGTACAGTTATAATAATATGGTAAGTCATTGGTTACGACAGTACTTCTCAACCTGGCCCCCTAAAGGGGTCGTGGCTATATGACTGGCCGTGAAATATTTATTTTATTTAAAATATTATTTGTGTGAAATAGTGCAAGTAATTTTGGTATAAAATTAAGAAAAATAATTAATCGTTTTGATTAAGGGGGCTCTGATAGTTTTACATTAAATTTAGGTAGCCAATGACAAAACATTTCGAGAAGCACTGGGTTACGACACGCGTTCTTTATCAGCATTTAATAAAAATAGTTTAAAAATAAATAGTTCAAAATTTGACTTTATTATTTTCTGTCTTCAAAAATGATTTCATAAAGTATATACGTGTATACCTATAAAATAAAGTTAAGACTTGAGAGTCTTAAATGAATCACCAAAATGTACAAAACTTAAATGTGATATTATTAAGTATCATTAATTTTAATAATACAATAAAAACAATGTGACCACAAAGATGTCGTTGACATTACAAAATAGACACCAAAATCTCATAATAAATATTAATAAAAAAAAAAAAAACAATTTTGTATCTGTATTTTGATGACTTGAATAAAAATAACTTAACGTCACTTAAAGTGACTAAAATAAAAAAAAGTAACATAAAGTGAGAAAAGTGTTTGCTTTCGTTCTGGAGAGAAACACGAGAGCCGCTGTTGGAGAAAGAACGAAATGATGGAATAGGTATGAATTGCATACGCGTCGATATTTGCATAACCACGAATCGTATGCAATTACGCGATTGTGCAAACGAATTATTTCACGTTATTATCATGCGAATTAATAAACCGGCGTAACGATAATAATTATTGAAAATTTCGCGTTTAAAATCTCGTTTATTTAGGATTTTCGCGTGGTCCGTGCATCGAAATCGAAAAATGTCTACAGTTGTTTGAATTATTCGCGTTATGAAATTATTGGTGAAAATAATTGTAGCGTTAGCACAATATTCTCTTTAGTAATTCTCAGTCAGGAGAATAATAACGATTTTCCCCAAAAGATTGTGAACAAAAATAACCTAGATGCGGTTATCATTTATAATTGTGAAAAATAATCGAAAATAACGTAAAAATAAATAATAAATGTAGAAAAATTTAAAGAATCTAAAACAATTGGTTATTTGGAAAAAAAAAAAAATGTAAAATTTGTCTACCTCCGAATTTAAACAACTGTATAACAGAACTAGGTGTCAGAAAAAAATTAATTCATTCATTGTTGTGCAACTAAATGAAAATAAATAATAAATAATGAATTATAATAATATTATTTTAGTGTACGCTTATTAACAATGCTACGAAGTTGTAGCATTTGCATAATTTTCTCTTTGGTATTTCTTAGAACATAAACAGTAAGGAATACATTTAGTTTGTACCTTCCCCCCTCAGATCGTATACGAATTTTCGGTAGCTACTTTTTTTAGTTTTAGGCGCAAATATCTTAATGATAAAAGAAGCGAATAAACTTAGTGTTTAAAAAAACGATGCACATACACAAGTCTATTTGAAAAACTACACTCGTAATGACGTCATGACAAGACCCAATTTGAAGCACAAGATATTTCATAGGTACTTCGAATTTCACACTTTTAGTCACTTTCAATAAGTTGACCGTTTTTAAACTTTCGCGGATAAATTGAAAACAACTGTACTTACAAATTATAAATTCGAATTTACAAATGACTACAAAATAAAGGTGAAAAATATCAAAAAAAAAAAAAATATATTGAACTGGGGTTGCTAACTTCACGGACATCGAACGCGGTACGTGAAAAAGAACACTACGATACATACAAATAATACACTCGGAACACACTCGGAGCATTGAACGGAAGCTGTACACACGGGTTGCGAGATAATCATCTCGAACGGACCACGAGCGAGGGACAAATTGTACAGAAACGACATGTTCATCCCGAGGTTTATCCCCTACGTACAATATTTTTAATGAGTAATCATTTTTTCTCGAGAAAAAAAAATCCACATAAATATAATAAAACAATAAATATGGAAAAAAAAAAAAGTCAATAAAACGGATCATTCCTAATTAATTGTGACACGTCCAATCGAAGGATTTCGATTTGTTTTTTCCCTCCTACGTGAGTACATATATATATACATATATATATATAGCATTACACGCTCACCGCGAGGGGTAGGGGGAGAAAAATTCCACGGTTAAATGAACTCGGATGACAAACGATGCGAGCGGAGGGTAGCAGCTTAAACGCAGCGTAGCATTAAAGCCTCGTATATAGTTACTACACACACAAAGTGATTAATGGTATAAAAAATTTCTGTACGCGCCGGGTGCTCGTAGGAGAGTAGTTTTCCCGGTGAGCAATATATATATATATATATATTATATAAAGGGGAACGGAATCGCATCGCGTGTGAGTCTTAAGACGATATATTTTTCGGCGTTTTTACCCCCTCCCCAGAAGCCGGCTAATTGTCCGCCCACGGGCCGCCCGGAAATGGTCTAGGACCGCGAGCCCGAGCAAATAAGTTTATACGCGGCATTCATCTGGATTTATTACTACTACTACTACTACTACTACTACTACTACTACCTTGCCGACGCGGGACCAAAGACATATTTTATACTATTACGACGTAAGAAGCTAGCCTGAATTTAAGGGAGAGGGATTCGAAAGGGGGTTATTGCCCCCGACGGTCAAAGCAAATACCAAAAACGATACGGGTAATATATTTTGAATAAATTCTGTTTCAAAATTCGGCCTAAGTCGTATGCTCCTGTGTACACACCGTATATAATGTTACCGATTGATCAACAGGTGATCAACTAGAGCTCGGATATATAGTATGCATTTGCATATTTTTTATGTATAATCGTTAAATATGCTGAGTAAGCATAACATTTATTTTATATCAGTTTCAATTTAATTAAAAAAAATAAAAATAGTGCATATTTTGGAATTTTTTGATTTTGGAACATATATTACGATTTTAGGTTATGTTTTGTTAATTCGTTAAAATATTATAATTTTTGATAAGATCATAGAAGTATTTTCAACAAATTAAGAAAAAACCGAATTTTATTTTTAATTAAACTAATTGTAATCGAATTTCGAGTAATTACGACTTGCGAAGGTTGAGCTCAAACTAAAAAATCTAAGAAAAAAATCATAAGGAATCTGCTACTCATGCTGCTCGTGAAAAACATTAGTCAAATTTTGAAAAAAGCCAAACATTTTTGAATTTATATGAAATTGAAGGAAGACATTTCAAAATGTTTAATTGAATTAACCTTTTTTATGATATTGTATACATTATAACTATAAATTATAATTTAAAATTTTATTTAAACATAATATACTTTGAATTAAACCTTTTTGGGAAGAGCTTTTTTTTTTTAGGACACATTTAACTGCGTATTGGACATTTTTTTAGTGCATAAACGCATATTTTTAAATGCGTCCTTTATGATTATTTAGTGGATTTACATCCGAGCCCTGATTATCAGTTATGGACGCTATTGAGCTCCGGTTTCCTCGTCTCATTCGAAATTTCTTCTCGCAACACTAGAAATCAAACACATTTTTACATTCCACACATTTTACTTCCTACAGCCGTAATCACCTATTGTACAGAATGCTTAGATCGGCGAATCTAGAACGACCTTTATCAATACCTTTTTCACATTTATCTCGCAAAAGTTTTTTTTTGTTTTGACCCACACTATTCTTGTACCAACACGATTACTATATCGTTTCATTATCATTCATTATTTCTTATTGTATTTATAATTAACGTTCGCTTTACTCGATGTATGCCTATTTCTATATGTGAAATAAATAATTCTGTTACCCTAATTAAATGTTTTATTTGTATTTTTTTAAAAGATTTATATTTGCTTGTAAATTACACGTGTACTACTTACAAATTTACAATTATTATTGATATCGTGCACGATATAAATTATTGATTTTTACAAAAATTAAAGCATTTAAAAAAATATGGTTAGATGAGAGACAATTGTGGTGAGGGAGGAAAGAGGTGACAAAATAGTTTTGCTCCGGGGAAAAAAAAAATGATAGATGCTGAGGTATACTACACCTAGCAAAGGAACGATAGCAGTCATATAATATATAAATGTCGCGTGTTTTATGGTGCGGAAAACTGGTGGTTTGTGACGCTGATCCGGAAATGTTTATCCTACACCGCAGCAGGGAATAACATTTTGTGCAGTATAAAAGTAAAGAAAGCAGCGAAGAAATTACAAATTTCTATATATTTAGTTTTATCATTCATTTGATGTAAAATTCAAACTTGTAATTAATATATAATAATACAAAAAAAAAAAAACAAGAAATCAATTTAATTACGAGTTGTAATTCATTTAGATATATATTAACAGTAATACAAAAATATAGACTAATATATCAGGAGTTTAAATTGACTAGTAATATGATTTGGATGATTTATTATTCCAGAGCCAATGATTTAGAAATCGTATGGTAGAAATCATAACTTGTAAGTTGTAACTATTGAATGTATTCCGATGAATAGGAATGCTAAGTTATAAAAATTGCATATTTTTTTCTATGTCACATATTTATAGCTAGACGAGCTAAAATTGAGTTCCATAACCTAGTAAATTCATATTTTTGTGAAGGAAAAACTTCATATTTAAGCATAATTTGGTGATTTGTTTAAGAATTACATATACCTACAGTCATTTTTTCCCCCTTTGGTACTCAACTGTTATATTGACAGTATTTGTTTTCCTCTAGGATTCAATCAGTATGTTTTTTTTTTCAGTTTTAAGATTCAATTTGGATGCAGTCCAAAAATCACCCCGAAGTGATCTCCGGGCGTCGTATTATAATGGCCGCTGATTGATCGATCATCCGTGATAAATGTGTATTACTCGGATCTAAACGAATCAAATCCAAACGAACAAACACGTGCATTTATTAAGCATGTATATATGTATATAGTCGAAACACTATATAACTATTATGGTTATTTAAGATTTAATACAATGTTCCGGTGTATGTGTAAGTGTGTGTGTGCGAGTACAGAAAATTGTAAAATAACATCAATCACTTAAAACGCGTTACAGTCGTTGACAGGAGTCGGTATATATAACCAGCAGCAACAGCAACAGCAATGCTGCTACAATGTGTGTGTGTGTGTGTGTGTGTGTGTGTGTGTGTGTGTGTGTGTGTGTGTGTGTGTGTGTGTGTGTGTGTGTGTGTGTGTGAGAGTGTGTGTGCACTGCACAGACCGTAATCGAAACTTTTTCAAACGCAAGTTATAGAGAAAAATATGGTCAAAATGATTAACGCGCTAAAGTTTCGTTCAGAAAATGCCTGCCTGTATAGAGTTTTACGTCCCACACGAGGTTTAATAAGAACGTGGAAACGACGAAATCGATTGAGTGAACGAATTGAGTACACACACGCGCGACACGTTCAATGTACATATTATAAGTACTTATTTTTGAACTTTCAAAATTTTAATTTGTTACCCCGCAATTTTTTCGCATCACAATTATTGAGAAAAATGTCATCGTTACAGTTCGATTCCACTCAACCCCTGTATATGCCACTAAGGGCACGAAACAAGGCCAATGATGAGTACTTTAATGTATTTTCAAGTTTAAGACTGAAATTATAGCATTTAACGTATACAAATACACGTATCGTGGCTTTATGGTAGTAGATCGTAAAGTTTTCAACAAATAACGTTCTAATACAGTGATTCTCAACCTTTTTGAAATCACCGCCCCCCCTGAAGAGCAAAATATTTTACAACGCCCCCTTTAAAAAAAAATAAATAAATAAAAATGGTGTATTATTTGAGAAGCGTATAACTGAAAATAGAAAATACATGTATATAATTGGTATTCATAAAGCTGAGCTGGCTTTTCAAATTTAATTGGTTGAATGTTCAATCAATTCTTGAATCTGTTAATTTGCTCTTTCAATGTTTATTGAAAACATTAAAAAAATATATAATTACAGATAAGCAATGGAACGTCGTTCAGCGGAAAATCTGTATTTAATTTTTTTATTTTTTTTCAATATTTTAGCTTTAATATAAATATATATTATGCTCAACACCACCCTATCGCCCAGGATGGCTCATCCCCCTCTCCCAATCGCCCAAAACATATTCATTGCCCCTCAGAACCTCTGCAACGCCCACTGAGGGGCGGTATCGGCCTCCGTTGAGAACCACTATTCTAATGCATTATTTTCCAATAAAATAATAATAATAATAATAACTAACATAATATTTCATGTATTTATATGCCATAATATATTAATAAGTGACGGTTTATGACAAAAATGATAAAATAATCAATCGTTGTATAATAACGGAAAACGCAATAATTGGATTCAAAATATATAGTATACGTGCCATATAATATTATACGCAGACGGCAAAAGAAATTATATTAGTCGTACAAAGAACCTATAATAAGGGAATCGCGAAGGGAAAAATTTAATTGTTTTGATAAATCTAATTTCGAAAGATTATTAAACAGAGATTAATTCCCGAGAACTTAACGTTTAAAACAAAAAATCACTTTCCGGGCGGTTAAACATTAATTTCGTATCCAAATATTTATGCAAATAATATAACAGTGTACTAAAAACTGCGATAATTAAAAGAAACGAAAAAAAGGTCCGAGTCGTATTACAATGAGAATCGCTGCAGTTTATGAAAATGTAATCTACTCGTTATAATATTTTCT
Organism: Stegophylla sp. TES_Ste_2020; assembly: GCA_025469315.1. NCBI lineage: Eukaryota > Metazoa > Arthropoda > Insecta > Hemiptera > Aphididae > Stegophylla > Stegophylla sp. TES_Ste_2020. The sequence continues at coordinate 7,166 of JAIPRM010001131.1, read as the reverse complement.
ATGAATACATCTCAACACACAAACACAGACGAACTTGTTCAGGGAATGAAAAACATTTCGAACAATATTTAAAAAAAAAAAAAAAATGGGATTAATTGAAATTCAAAATGCAAATAAACGTATGCTCGAAGTATGTACACACATTGATTGATTTTCGAAAGTTATTACTTCATATTTTTTTTTTTCTAAATAACGCGAAAATATAAATAAAACTAAATAAGAACCGAGACTTCACTGAGAAATTATTGAGAAACCGAATCATTTGAAACGCATAAGTAGTCGAAAACCAGATTTGAAACGAATTTAAATAAATATCGAAAATAAATAGAGATTTATTATGCTTTGACGTTTAATCGATGACGATTTTTTTCCAATGGAAACCCGCCATAATTACAATCAAATTAAAAATTCAAACAACGCACGTTTCTGATCTTATTTCACATATAAATTTTTTCTACGTTGCACACAATAAAATAATAGACAATAATAGACATTTAACTAAACCGAACGATAATTATTGTAAAAATACATTTGCCAGCTAACAGTAAACACAATTATTTCAAATAATATTTAATGCAAAAAGGATTTCTCATCCTTTCTTTTAAACAAAACTCGTGATCGAGATAAGAAGTCCTCAAATCAGAAGAAATTATTAAAAAATATTAAAGATGAAATTAAGATCTCTCTCAGAACTGTAAACAATTACTGATATAAGTTCTCCATTTTTTTCAAAAAAGAGTTTTTGAAGTGATAGGTAATTATGTAGTAAAATTATTAAATTCAATACCGAATTGCTCACGAAAACTAAATGCAATATTTTAACGATTATCGAGTCCAACAAATTTACTACAACGTATCGCATGACAACATACATTTTAGGTGAATTTAGATTATATCCTAGTAACAATAAATCGTAAAATTAATCACATTGAGATCCTTATTCATTTTTTTTTTTTTTCGTTTTGTGATGACAAATAATTTTAAAATGAAATATTTTACCAACAACAATAAATGCAGAGATAAATGTAATAATTTAATAAATATGATACTTAATCGATGTTTTAATTCAACATTTTTTTATTTCAAAATACATTTGCGTGCCGCCGAATCCACACAACAGGCGGCGCCTATGCACAATAATAATTCAACAACGAAATCATGCGCGGTTTCCGAGGATTAATCTCAAAAGTTAATAAATAATTTAAAAACCGGAGAGGAAAAAAGAAACGCGGATAGGGGGAAAAGAAAAGGAAAGAAAACAACAGACATTTGTTTCCGAAGGCAATATTCGTCATCGACATAAGAAACACAGCGTTATTGTGGCACTGCAAGCAGGGGAATCGCCGAACCGTATCTCCTCCGCGCGCGTCTTCCCTCGCAGCAGCAGCAGCATCAGTATAGCAGTTATATGGGCAATAAAACAAAATCTTTTTCCAAACATTCGCATCTGGTCCTTTTGGGAGTCGTCTACTCTCGCCAGCCAGAGAAGAGACGGACGGTGGTGGTTATTGCAGATGGCGTGTCGTCGGTTGAGGAAAAAAAGAGCGGGAAAAAAAAAAATTAGAAACACATTTTGTGAGGAGCCTAATATAATGACACACACACACACACACACCGTGTTAAATACACTGTTTGTTTAAGGGGGTTTCCGGTTATTTTTCATTTGGCGACCGAAAACAATAATTATTATAATATTATGACGCGATTCCCGAGCACCAGCGTTGTGGTGCATAAAAGTCGCCACAAAACACGCGGTGTACCGATTATGTATACTAATTTAGCAGGATAATAACTTACTTCTAATCTTACCGACTTACACGCTTCTGGTAAGATTATTCCCCTGATTATTCCAGGAAACTTGTCTAAAAGTTTCGTACAACGAGATTAGAACCTGCACCTCAGTGCAGTACTTAGAAACAGGACAATTTTCGAAATTTATGGAAAAACTATCTTTTTTTAATCCAAATTTGCGTTATGTTTCTCTCAAATTTCGGAGAACTTATTGAGAATTTTGAAAAAATATATATACATTTATTTATTTAAAACCAACAAATTTATTATTTTTCCTTATAATAATAATATCTTAAACATGTAATTTAAAGTGCGTTTTACAAGATATATTTCTAATATTTGAAGAATTACAAGAACTTGATATTTTGTTTGCTATAATATTACCGTAGTTTTCGTCTGAAGTTTCCCACCTCAAAATTAAAAATTTTATGAAATCGATAATATTTTTTTTTTTTTTGGTACATCAAAAACTAGTTGTGAAATTTTTCTCGTTGAACAAATCATAATTCTTTTATTAGGGCTTCTATAGAAAGAAACGTTTTTGTTACAATATTGGTGTTTTTTGGCAGTTGAAAATCAATAAATTATTTAATTATTAAATGTTTCCACTGAATCGCACCTTATAGATTCCCCTTTCCATTTTTGTTGGCAAACCGTTAAAAAAAAATAAATAAATAATTTTTCGAGTTTTCACAACATCATAATTTTATATACTTTTTAAAAAAAAAAAGAGTTATTTTTTCATGGTGTAAAAATTTATACACGTGATATATAAGTATATTAATTTTGCAAACCTTGTACATCGAATATATAATGTTATTTTAATTGGAAATTATAACTATAAATAATATAAATATATTACACGAATATTGCTCAGTCGTTATCTATATCTCGAACCGAACCATTGTAATTATTTTTTTTTTTAATTAATTGTTCAATTTGTTGTGTGACAACTAAACATTTTGTACATTTAGAAATAAAATAATGATAATAATAACGTAGGTAGTTAAACGTCCAATTAACTCGGACTCCGTTTTCAAGGAAATCGTGATTCCAAAGTGACTTCTACAAAAAAAAAAAAAAAAAAAAACTTCGGAGAACAAAGGATCAAAAACTCGACTTGTTAGTTCGCGAAAATCTCTTCTCGGGAGAATATTATCTGCTACGGGTAGGCATTGTGGATAAAGACCGTTTTAATTTTTTCTTGTTCTCCAATATTTCCCAGATTACTTCCCCAGGTATCGTTTAAATTACATTTATTATTATTATTTTAAATTACATTATCCGAAATGTCATTGACAAAATCAGTTAAATTAATTTTTTCTCTCTCTTTACATTTCGCAAACGTTACAAATAAATTGGAATTTTATTTCAATTCAATAATAAAAAAACAATATCATTTCGTTAGGATATTTATTCCGGTACGACACATGAATAATTCTCCAAAAAGTTAAATGCATTATTAAAATATAATACGATATTATAAATCATAATACGTCAAACACAAAGAAAAAATAAGAGGAACAAAAAAAAATCAACGAAATATCTGTCCCATGGAGCCGACTTAATTCCATCAGGAAACTATGAAACAGACACTTTTCCACTGAATCCATTTGGCATTCTACAGTAGTTAGATTGATGTAAGAAACGTGTGTTATCACTGAATACCGATTGTCACCTTATTTCGTATTTATATGTTTATGAAATTCAAATGGAAAAACCTTCAAATGGAAAAAAAAAGACCAATATTTTACGTTGTTATTATAAGACTGACTCTACCGTATGACGATTGCCTTTGACGACAAAGTATTTAAAAAAACATACAAACAATTATACATCGAGATGAAAATTATACAAGTAAAGAATCATTGTTAAGGGTCAAAATATACAATGTACAGATGAGCAACCTAAATCGATATTTTTGAAAGATAGGTTTTTCGAATCAATCTCTAATCTGTAAATCTTTTTACGAATTGATCTAATTTTAGATCCCAAATCCAAAATATCCAAAATAAAAATTCTATCGGACCTGCTAGCGATTTATTTCGTGGCTTTTAATATGACTTTTTTATATCACACGATTTCAATTTGTTCATTCAACATGAGTTATCGATCATTTGCTACCGCGATATTGTTTGGATCGATATTTTCAATTCGATTTATATCGATTCAAAATACCGATTCACTATCAAGAATCGCTCATCATTAATAACAATGTTTAGGCCACGAAAAAATTACAGTAACATTGGAATGAAAATCAAAGAAATGATGGGCCCCCAAGAGTTAACCACCCCCCCCCAAAAAAAAAGAGGCAGTACGACTTATAAGAAGGTCGTAAAGTGATGATGGCTAGCAAAAACTTGAGGTTAGAAGTCACGCATTAATTTAATAACATTTAATAGTACAGCATCGTTTAATAATACCTAATTAAAATAGTGTTTAATTGATAACGTTATTACTTATAACTAATATAATAGTATTTCCTGCACTCTTTTTAAGTTCTATAAGAATGATTTCAATACCATTGAAAATGCGTGCCACTTAACAAAGGATTCTTTTAGAGGGTCTATTCTATATATATATATATATTAGAAAATAATGGGTAATTTACCCAGAATTTTCGGATATAAATGGAAATGCTGATTCGGATTTAAAAAAAAAAAAAAAAATTAATAATAATAGCTTATAAAACCTTTTTTAGGGTTGTCGCCAATGTAATTTGAAACTAGAAAAGTTGAAAAGTGACTATAATTTATTATAAAGTGACTAAAAAGTGACAAATATTAAAATTCTAAATTTTTAAATGATTTTTTTTTTATATGAATTATAATATTATAAGTAAATTTTATGACGTTATTTTTTTTTTTAAATCCAAATTGAATTTTCATTAGGCAGAAATTAAAGAGTAAGTACACAGCCAAAAAAAAAAAAAAAAAAAAAAATACCACAGGCCGTAAAATACATACTCGTCTCGTCACGATCAATAACACTACGTATTCATTTATTAATTTTCGATTTTTATTTTTTTTATCGGGGTAAAATGCGTGTCCATCTCCTCCTCTACAGCAGACGACACGAAATCGATAAACGACGACGTAAAAACCTACCACCACCCCCTTCGTCCAATATACGTTTGTTGATTCTAAAGCCATAACTCGCGTACCGATTTAATGATATACACCTTTGAACTGTCACGGCTGAAGTGCTTGTAAAACAAGACTTAGAAAATCCGAGGACCGTCTCCGCCCCGGCGGTAACACAATAAAAGAGCTTTACGTCGAAAATGTGTTGTACGTGCCCCGAACGCGTTTATCTCGGGGGCGGGGGGGGGTGGAAGAAACGTGGTGTCAGCGTTTTCTCAATCTTCTCGAACGACGTCGCAATTTTTATACGGCTCCCCAAAACACTGACCCGCGCGTGCAGTCCTCTGGTAAATTAATTATTCTAAAAAACTATAAGAATTTACTACTACGCGCAGGACTCGAGGAGAAAGAGAGAAGATATATATATATATATAATACCGTGTATAATTGGGAGCGCCAGGACTATTTTTTTTTATTATTATTATTATTTATACTGAAAACGTGTAATTACACTGTGACAAAGTACTAAACAAAAAGTTTTATTGCAATGTCAAATTTCCAAACGCAGTTCTGAAAAATAAATGTCGTTGTATTTACTAGGCAGTGAAATGTCCGACATATTAAATTGGCGTACAACATTTAAAAACAATAATTGTGCAAAAATCTTTGATAACACTAAACTAATGCGCAATACACGCTTTGCAATAACAAATTACAGAAAAACCAATTTGCAATTATTAAGTGCTGCACAAATATGTGTAGAGTATTTAAAAGTCGCGATAAAAGTATTTCGATGCGAGAACAATAATTAAAAAATTGCCTACAAAAAGCGATTTGGAGTTTCAATTGAGTATATACGCAATTTTTTTGATGTTTTAATTGGGCAAAAAATTACACCGAATGTCGTCAGAACATTATATTATATAACGTTACTCACGTGTGTATTGATACTTGTTATTTGAATAGTTGTCCGAAAAAAATATTACCTAGAACAAAAATAAAACGTCAAGTCAAAAGAAAGTCAGGTAATTTGAAGTTATTTGAAGGGCACAGGGGTCGAATACCAGAATTGACACACAATGTCAACAGAGCAGAATCAATAAAATTATGAATTTATACCCTCAATTACATTTGAAAAAAAAAATCCCGTTTTAAGGGTTCACTTTATTGAAAAATATATATTGATTATTTATCAACTGTAAATGTACCTTAGTTAATATTATTATTAACTCTGGTATAACACGATTTAATTTAAAAAATAACACTGTAATCAAGATTCAACAACCGAATGTTTACCACAAATGAAATTATTGATTTTGTTTTTGTTTTGTTATTGGAAACGCATAACGTGATACGGTGATAAAAAAAAAAAAAAAATACTAGAATAAATAATTCGACGCATTTGTTGTTGTTCGCGTTTTTCCAGTATATAATATAGACGTTAAACAATTGACAAAAGTTTATAAATTATGTGCACAGTACGCGCACACGCCACATACAACGGCGTCTCGAATCTTCATATTATAATAATATAATTCCGATGAAATTATTTTTTCATTTTTCAACGCGATATTTTCACATACGATATTTATGTAGTGGAAACAATTTCTACTTCTTCTTATACACTCGCGTGTATACGTAGTAGTAGTACAATAACTCAACGATTACGTGGGACGCGCACACTGTGAGAAAAATGGCCCATCAAGAACATATACTTATCATATTCAAATATTCGGTTGACTTTAGCGTTTTGGGAATAAATGATTGTGTACTCGGAACTTCATCGACACTATGATATTATTATTATTATTATTATAATTTACATAAAATATAGGATCACAAGTACGGGTAGGAGACGAAATAAAAAAAAAAAAAGAGTTTTTCCGAGTTTAATGATAAAGCGAAAAATAAAAAAAGCCGGACATACTTCGCACGACGGGTGGTATTCTCTTGACGGGCGTATTAAATTTTAAAAAAACGATAAATCATTTCTTCAGTAAAACGATTTTGAACGAAGGAAGTTAATAATATAAGAAAAAAGATAATGTCCAAAAATTTTTTTCACATTTTCAAAATTTTCTTACGCCAAAATCTTTTTTATAGGATTTTCTATCTGCATTTAAATTTTCATAAAATTCTGATCAAAAAATGATGATTTTCGAGTCGTTTTTGTCAAATTTTGGGTAGTTTTTTCCAAAAAAAAACATTGAAGAATTGAGAAATTCAAAAAATGACCTCTCTAAAGTACAATTTAGAGGCGAATCGGGTTTCAAAAAAATATTGTTCGAAACT
>JAIPRM010001130.1:9522-41827 GCA_025469315.1 Stegophylla sp. TES_Ste_2020 | reverse complement strand
GTGATTCCGGTTCTATAGAGATATTGATCGAAACTTTTGGTCCAGTATTTCTATACGAAAAAGTGTTTACAGAAAGAGAAAAAAAAAAAAAGAAAAAAAAATAAACATCATTGTAAAATCATAAGCTTCTTCACTTCGTTCAGAATCTAAAATTAGACATATTATTTATTTTAGATTCTGAGTTGAGCGAAGTTTTTAAAATAATTTTTTTTTTTTTGTGTTAACACTTTTTTGTATATAAAAACTTATCCAAAAATTTCCACTAGCAACTTAATAATATTAGAAGTTATCATTAGATAGTACTTTTAAAAGATCATTATTTGAAATTCTCAATAGCTTTCTGAAAATTTGGGAATTTTTGAGTTTAAACATGTATACACATTAAACAAAGTAAAAAAAAAAAAAAAAGATTTGTATAATTATTGTAATAATGTTATATAATATTAATTATTCAATAAATTACGCTCGAAATGTTATCAAATGTTTATTTTTACTTTACAAACTATATATATAAATGACTCCGTGAATTTGCACATCTTCGATAATTTATAATATTCATAAATACACTTCTCTCTTTTTTTTATTTAGACCAAACAGTCGATACAGAAACTTCAGGTCATCGTTTCTTCCGATGGGAGGTTCAGAAACCTTCGTGAAGCTTTGCACAGATGCGATCCACCATGTATTCCATACTTGGGAATGTACCTAAGTGATTTATCATTTTTAGAAGAAGGAACGCCCAGTCTAGCAGATGACGGCCTACTTAACTTTTCCAAATTACGTATGGTGAGTAGTTGAGTATAGTGCCCACATTATATAATCAAATGAATGATATTTTCTAAAAATCAGTGACATCTGCCATTTGAATCACTTCTGTGAAAAACAGAAATGTGATGGAACTAAGCTGACTAAATACTAATACTAATTAAAAATCGGTAAAACAAATAGTAAACGTATTAAAAATATTTTTTGTTTATCCATATCTCATATAAGTTTTTCCAAAACAATTATAATATACACAAGTATTTCTTTTTATTTTCATTTATTTATTTACTTATTATTTTTTATTTTTTTTTTTTTAAATCTCTCTTCTCTCAACAAAAGTAAAATCGTTAATATTAAGGAAAACTGAACATCAATTTTTAATCTAGATTTTAGACATAAAAAATATGGCTAATTTTTGTTTTTTAATGTTACTTCATTATAGGTATTCAATATTAGGAAACTTTGAATAGTTTTGATTTTTTAAAAGAAAATTTAACTGTCAATATTTAAGAATCTTAAAAATTGAAGAAAAATCTAATCAATATTATAAGTTTTGATTAATATTTTGAGGTTTCAACTGATTGAAAAAAATTGAAAAATAAAAATAAAATTTTTTTTATTATTTCTCATTTAAATTGATTATTCAATCTATTCTGGAATGCAATTTTGACAAAAAATTGTCTACAATAGCTGAAAAATGTAAATACAATGATGTGATATTCTTATTTAAACTAATAATTGGCCTGTTCGTTTTTCCAAATTTTTGATCGGAGTAAACTTTAGAGAATCTGCACTTAATTCTAGAAATGATCCATCTTTCAGCAAAATCGTGTGTTCGAATATTGTTATACATGTGATAACCGTAACCCATATGATCCTAAAAGTACCTCTTTAAGAACTCTTAATTTTATTGTACTATAAAAATTTAAACAAATCATTATGAAGTAGTACTTGACATAATTTTCTAATCAATCAATAACTATATAATACGTGTAACAGGTGATTAAATTAATTTATAGTGCACCATTTCTTCAACAAAACCTCAAATTCTACTATATTATTTATATCTTTTAATAAACAGTAATAAGGTCGTCAAATGACAACCGCTGAAAGATAACAGTTGTCTAACTAATCCAAAGCAAAATCGTTATATTTGAAAAATATATACACTGGAACCTCGATCGAAATTCAAAAGAAATGCAATTTTTTCAACTTGCCAAGTTTTCGAGTTATCGAGGATTTAGGAAAAAAATCAGTTTAAAGTTTTTTCAACGATATCCTTCTTCCTTCCACTTTTCACGGCTTCAAAGACCTTCTGTTTTTACTCCAACAGTAAGTGTTTACAATTTAAGAGGAATTTTCCCATTGAGTACACGTGTAACCGATCAATTGCTACTGGCGATACCGAATGCAGTGACAATAAACCGAATAAAAAATAACAAAATAAACGTTATTAGGTTAAATTCGTATGTGGAAATCCATTAAAATTTATGTGGGTGGGCTAACACTTTTAACTTATTATTAAGCCTGGGGGCTTTGTTCTTAAACCCCCACAAAACACTTGAAAAAAACTTCATATTCTCTTTTACTACTCTGAACCGTTTTAAAAAAATTCACCTATCTGAATTATTGTTTTTTTTTTTTTTGAAAAAAGATCATATTAATCAAAATATGGTTTCAGATCGCGCACGTGGTGCAGGAGATCCGCCGGTTCCAGCAGACGCCGTACAAGATCGAATTCCATCCCAGGGTGGCCAACTACCTGTTGGACACGTCGTTCCTGATGAACGAAGACGAGCTGTACACGCGGTCGCTGGACATCGAGCCGCGGCCGTCCCGGCTGAGCATCACGACGCTGTCCAATTCGCCGCACCACACCGGCAGCCAATGACGGTGGTCCGGTGCCAAGGGGAATCAGACTACGTGCTTTAAGTGAACACGCGAACGCGACGGACCCTGCGAGGGATCCGATGGCGCAGGCTACGGAGGCGTGTATTACGAATTGTTTTGCCCGCGCCCTGTGCCCCGCAGCCCACTAAATACGAGTGGTGGTGGTTGGGTAAGTCGGTGACGTCCTGAAGTCGAAAAACGTTTTTCCGAAATTCGATTCGTTCTCTCGTCACGATTCAAAATCATACCTCCCTCCCTCGCCACCTCGATTTGTATAAATTTTCCCACGTACGAATAGAAATACTCGTTTAGAAGAGTTATAGCGTGCGCGTGTAAATAAAATAATAGTAAAACCTTGAAATTTCTCATAATATTTCATACAAATGTTCGTTTAATATTATACCCCCTCATGGCGTGAGTCAGGGACTGGATGTTTTTCAAAAGCTCTCAGACCCACGGCTGTGCCTTGATAACAAAATACGTCTAAATCATAGAAACATTTCGAAATAGACGAAAATAAACCTGTAATAAGCTTCGAAAAAAATAAAAATTCCATTATCCTCTATGGGTGCTCAACAAAATAAGTATTCACCGTGAAAAGTTTTAACAGAAATTATTAGTAATTAGGTGATAATAATAATAATAATAATAATAAGTGCTTTTCAATTATTATAAACGTAAATTTCAATACCGCAGACATTTCTGTGAGGTCGCAAAACAATACTTTAGCTGGACTCCCGTGTTTGTTCGGCAGTTACGAGAATAACTCGTTAAACATTCACAAAGGAATACGTAAAACAAATTAATATTTTCAAAATTTCTAATTTAGCTCTAAAGTGATTAAATCTTTTAGAAAATATTTGCATATGCTTCTTGCAAGCCTATAATTATTGATAATGACATGTAATTCGCATTAAAAAAAAAAAAAAAGTTTTCGTTTCATTTGTGTTAAAATTAATATAATATTTGAAAAATAACATATTGTATAGATTAAAATACGAAAAATGGTCCGAATTGGGGTGCAGAACGCCTCGACTTGTGATCACTCTTGTGATCGCGTGATCCGCAAATGATCCGTAGCAACGATCGAGGAGTGAGGGCTGTAGGCTAATGAAAAAGACGAGCTAATCGTCACCTCCTTTTCTACAGCAAACTTCCTCCCCTCTATCGTGATCCCTTCGAGCTTGTACCGATCGCATTGCGAAATATGGTTTCTCATTGAATCGGACGTCCGATTCCTACAGATCTCGCGAATAAACCTGAATTCGCGGTCAGATCGTCTAAAAATGTCGTTTCGGATCCACATAATATTGTATAATCAACACAGTCACTTTATAGTTACTGTTCGTGACGCATTAGAGCACTTTATGAAATAGAATAGGAATTAAAGAGCGAAACTGCCAAAAAGAAAACTTATATAACTTATTAAACTTATAATATGTATATATAAGTAGTTACGCGTAGTAATAACATTTATATACAGTGTAATTTATTGTTCATAAATTTAAAGACTTGCAAATTAATCTTAAGCTGTAAACATTTATTTATTTTTCGCGTACACTAAATGAAGATAAAAATCGTACTCGGATATTGTACGTGTAAAAACAGCTCACAGCTGGTTTCTATTGTATTTTATTAAGTTTATCTATTCATAATCGTTCAATAATAAATCGTTTTATTCGATTTTTTTTAATTTTAAAATTTCAATTTTATCTATTCAAATTTTAAATTTGGATTAATTATCAGTTTGCATCGCAATCATATTATAATCAGAATATACTTTACACAAGCTTTATCGGTTTAATTCCCACTGTACAGCAAAATACACACAATAAAAAATGTTTAGCAGCTACGATTGATAACAATATGATAATATAATATAAGACGAAGGGATTAATTTTTGTCCATTTTATGAATGCGACGTAGTCGAATACACGAAAGGTAAATTTGACGAAATACCTCTGTGACCTCGTCACACGAGAATTTTGATCGTGAGGGGGTTCACGTTTGACTAGAAATTCTACTTCACTGTACGGGATTGCTGCAAATACAGACACACGTACACGACGTAATCATTACCTCGGTATGCAAAACTACTCTGTACGACGTATCACTGCCCCGCCAGTCCTCACAGACTGCCCCCGTCACCACTCAGCCACCGTCACGCAGAAGGTATCCCTACGATCCTTCGCTCTTCACCCCCCCTCCCCTCACCGCCATCACGGTCTGGACGCAACGGTGTAGTACGAGGGTCGTTCGCGTGTGAACAAATACTATCTCTGTATGTAGATGTTATAGTAAATTTCCGCTTGGCCCCGTCGCCATTTCTACTACTACGTCACCACATAATAATAATTAAGCTTTTCTTTTCTCGAGGTATTAGCATTACACGTTATTTGTATACACAATACGACGCATAGTATTCGTATACGTCTTACATAATAATTTTATTATTATAATATATTTTATATTCTATTCAAATTTCTTTTTCGTAATTTTGTCTTCCAGACTTTGGACACAACGCAAAACGCAAACGAACAGCGGCGACAACGTGGCGCGCGTGTACTGGGTATAGGTAGTGCAGTGTTATTCGCGAATAAGGGATTTTTTTCCCCCATCCCGTCAAAACACTTAACGTCGTCCCTAGCACGTGACCACTTCCGGTCTGCCCGTTCCGTTCCGTTCGACTACGCGGAAAACGTCAAACTCACAAACCGATCTTTTACGCAAATCATTTTTACGACGTTTTACCACCCCGTCCACACACGTCGCCCTTCCGGTCGGTTTGCTCACTTTGCTGCGACGTGATTTCGAACAAAAACCGCGTTACACAGAGTGTACCGAAATGGACAAATGTGTTCTTGTTCTAATCAATATTTATAACTTTTTTTTTTTTTGTGTGTTCCGTGTACGTTCTATGTACACGACCAACCGAGTATGCGCACACTGGGCTTCTTGTTTCGATTCAACACTGTTATAATACGTGTATTCGAATTTTTCCACGTACGATTTTAAAGCACACAAATTAAAACTAAATTTTTAACTTTTGTAACTACGATTTTTATATTTCCTAAATAGCGACCGCTTCTCTGTAACTTAATGTCGTTCGCATTAATATTCAAATTTTTCTTAAAGTACTTAAAGTTTAAAGAAGTGAAATTGAGAAGCAAGCATACTCCACAGAAATACTGTCGTTACTTCTTTAAACTTGAAATATTTAAAACTCTTAAACAGACACGTAGCTAAGATTTCATTTTTTAGAGTGTCAATTTTCATTAATATTGTATAAATATGTTTTTAACAACTTTTTTTTTTGCATGTTAAATAAATTTAATTACTATGAGGTAGTATGAAAAAAATGGTTATTAGAAAAATTTCGAGGGATAGGGGTACCCCTATTCTTAAATTTTGACATAAAAATTATCTCTATCAATATTTTTTAACGATAAGCTTTACAAAATAATTATTATTTTTAACTGTAGTAAAATAGCTTATAAATTTAATTCGTAGACTCGAAATAATGTATTTATTATATTCATTTTAATTTTAAATTTGAGACTAAGATTATAAAAAAAAAAAAAAAAGGTTTAAACTATTGAATAGAAATTCTTTTTACCGACATACCCAGAATATATATATATAAGTAGAACAATAGAAATGTTATACGATTGTTTATTAAAATGTTTATTATATTATGATTTTAAAAGACTCATAAACATATTATTATTATTGATTATAATATCATACAGCAGGCATGCCCACTGACCAACCCACGGCCCGCGAATCAAAACCGGCCCGTCAAAATATTATAAAATTAAGAATTTATATAAGTAATTAAAAATAAAAAATACGAACGAACCTACAGCTGTAGTTTAATTTCTAAATGACGAAATTAAACTGTTGACTCTCGTGCAAGTATCCTGTATTTTAAAAACTATAATTTTAATAAAACAAAATAAAATAAAGGTTATGTCATATTGTGGCATGTCTGCTGTCAAAAATCTTACGAAATCGTGTTCCAAAAAAAGGTAAAACGAACGGAATCGTGTTTTATCGTCGTAGGTTACCTATATTATCTATATTATAGTATATTCGATTGTATTATAAATAAAATATCCATTTATCCGTTTACATATCATTCATAATTAATCATAATTAATGTTATCGTTATTTTGCGCCATTTCATCAACGCGGAGGACGCTGCATTACGTACACGCGCGGTCGTTCGGTAAAATCAATATATATTTATATATAATATATGTTGCGGTCAATGATGAAAACATGTAAATTTACAAATAATCTCACCAAATGGTCAATGTAGTAAATACTAAAATGTACGATGCACAGCAGTCGAGGGACATGTACAGATTGGGCAGAGCGAAGCGATGGTGTTGAGGAGCGTTGCAACCAAAACAAGTGAAGAAACTATTGATAGTTAATTTTAACTTGAAATGTCCGTGATACAGAGGTGGTCACTGGACCAATAGTGTAGGTACCTACGAAATATGCACCAGTCGATGGTTAGGTTAGGTTGGGTTATGGTTATATTGAGTCAATGTTATAAAAGTATTTTTACTTCGTTTCATAATTTACAACGCTGACCAAATCATTTGGTAAATGACGTTATTGACCAGTATATGACACAAACATGGCCATCAATTTGGGCATTATCGCAAATAGCTGGTTATCAACGTAAATATTTGTACTTCAACATTGACTGTAACATATATATATATCGCATCGTACAATCAGTTTTCAACAAGATTTGTGATCTCGATTAACTCTCGACTTATCGTATTCTACAATCAACCGTGATCTTTCTTTTTAGCCGTGTCAATCAAGTCTTTCATTAATAATTATTAAAAAAAAAAAAAAAAACACGCATCTGTTAGCCGGTAGAACGATAAGTACTGAACTGCAACAACGATTTTATACTTTTGAAGTATTCGTTTTGTTTCGTCAGTCAGTCGGAAGTTGATTTTTGTGCGGTCGCGCTAGCACACGTTTCATTTTCACGTCCAATTCGGGTTGCAAGAACGAAAATATTGAATTTTTTTTTTTTTTTTTAAATCAATTATAAATAATTTTATTATCTAAATCTTTTCTATTTGCCAAATTTTTCTCATTAACTATACGTACGTTTATATTATATTATAGACGACAAATTATATTTGTGTGATACGAGTTTCTTAATATTTTACTCTTCTTTTTCTATACTCTCGCGCCGTTGCATTATGTTATAATTATTATTAAACCTATATTTAATAATATTATGTAATGTATACATGGTTTTTAACGTATTTGTAAGTTACCTATATATTATAATTCAATGTAAATTTGTTAGTTTGTTGATGTAATTTTTTCTTTTTTAATAAATTTATTTTCTGTATAATAGACGTAATCATAACTACTATATTTGTTACTTGTTACTTACTATTGTAAGTAACTAGTTTAATCATCAAAAAACAAAAAAAAAAACAAAAAAAGAAAATTGTAAAATTACGTTATATATTATATTTATTTTTCTCCGAAAATGACAATCACCTATAGATATACTAACATACAAAATATGTGAATTTAATTAGATTACATGATTTTTTTTTTTTATGTATACATAAATATAATATATAATTTATATATATATATATTAATGAATGTTACCTATATAATATTATGTTTCAAGTAAAAAAAACGTTTAACGAATTTCCTTACACTAACATATCGTCGGTGAAGTTTGATCTCTGTTTTAATGCTTAAATTGTATAATATTATTATATTTCTGAACTATTCTTATTATATTAATTATAGACTTAAACAACATGAAAAAAAAAGATGCTTATAAAAACGCGGATACTGTAGACGATGTGTTTCGAGCTCATTTTTGATTTCTAAAATTTCGTTTACACGCTATAAAAAAATATAACGAATATACACAAGTCGAGTTTTTTTCTTAACTTTCAAATTCGTTATTTTTTTTCTCGTTAAACTCGGCTAGTGTGTGGTAGTGTGCACGTATGTCCGCATTTTTTTAATCATCGATTATTCGATTTTTCAAACATGTGCCAAAGTGTATTTACGTAACGTGAATATTATTTTTCGTGTTGTGATTTTGAAGAAAATTTCCACCTTAAAATTTATTATACTAATTCTAAATTGCGAGTGTCGATATTTCGCGTGATAAAATCAAAGAGTTATTAAATGTTTAAATGTTTATTGTACCGCGTGATGAGTGATAATAATAATAATATTAATAATATGAATTCGTTGTGAAGTTCTATCGTTTTATTTATAATATCAAATGCACTTGTTTTATTTATTTTTGTTCTCTAAATCTTAGTATAAAATATCTGTTGTTAAATTATATTATATAATTGTTGTATCATTTTCTTCGTAAATATTACGACAAAGAGTTTATGTCATTGTCCAATAAGGACTACTTCGGTTGTTATTAAATTTAATGTTCTATAAAATATTTTAAAGTGTTCTTTATTCAATTAATACCTTTATACACTGTGTGTTGTCACTGCGGGATTGGTAAAAAAGTTTTGAAGGGCAAACGGACGAAGCTAAAAAAAAGAAAGACAGATATGCTTGTAACCTACGCCTGCTTAAGAGCATATTTATGTGATATTCGGTAAAATTAAATCTTAAATGGCCTTTGATTAGTTGAAAATTAATCGTTTAAAACAAACTAGGTATTTATTTTTCTGTTACATAATTCTTACAATGGATTCTAATATGATATAAATAAATGGATGTAATGTATGCAAACATAATAAATGGGCAAAATTCATTAAATTTCAGAATTATTAAAATATCTATAATGGTTTTAAAGACGTCATTGTTCCTTTAATGCTCGACTATTGACTGTACTCCTCAACTCAGTAGGTCATTAAAGCCTAGTATATAATATTTGTTGTTAAATTATAATATTATATAAATGTAATAATTACGGCAAAGAGTTTATGCCATTGCCCAATAAGGACTATTTCGGTTGTTATAAAACTTAATGTTTAATAAAATATCATAAAGTGTTCTTATCCATTTAATACCTATTCTACGTGTTGTCACTGTGAGATTTGTAAAAACGTTTTGAAGGGCAAACGGATAAAATTGAAAAAAAAAACTTATATACTTATAATCTACGCCTGCTTTAGTGCATATTTATGTGATATTCGGTAAAATTTAATCATAATAGCCTTTTATTAGTTGAAAATTAATCGTTTAAAACAAACTTGATATTTATTTTTCCGTTACATAATTCTAACAATTAATTATTTATTACGACAGATATTTTCTTCGGGTTACTTAGGTATTCAAAATTATAAACCTGGAATAAGGTTCGAAAATTAACTTATCAATTTATTAGTTAATGCACTTTATTTTAGATTCTGAGCGAAGTGAAGAAGCTAATGTTTTTACAATGATTTTTATTTTTTTTTCTTATTTTTCTTTATTTTTTTCTTTTTTTTCTGTAAACACATTTTCGTATAGATATACTTGTCCAAAAGTCTCGATCAGTAACTTTTTGAAAATTTTTGGTACTTTAAAGAGAGTTTTTAGCCAATTATATATCGCACTATTAACTGAGAACAGAAAAAGAAAAATGCTGATGAGAAAAAAGTGTTAGAAAAAAATTACCAACATTATTTTTACATTTTCAAAATTTTCTTACACCAAACCATTTCTTATATTATTATCTATCTGTATATAAATTTTCATAAAATTTAATTTTGTCAAATTTTAGGTAGTTTTTCCCCAGTTTTGCGAAAACTATTGAGTATTTCAAAAAATGATGTATCAATACTACAATCTAAACTTATAGATACAAATTCTGATTCAAAAAATAAAAAAAAACTTTTGGATAAGTATTTCTACACAAAAAACTATTTACAAAAAAAATAAAAAAAAGTCATTGTAAAAACACTAGTTTCTTCACTCCACTCAGAATCTCAAAGTAATTTTAAAGTCAGTTGGACACTCCATTGTGGTATTTGTCAGTTAATTTAGTAGCTATCCAAACAAAACAAAATATATATATTCAGAAAACTACATTTAAAATAGAAATAATTTACCATAGAAATTTTACCACCTAGAAATATACAGGAAATATTTTTAAAACAATATTATTTTATATTAATAACTTTATGTTACTTCAACATTATAACACAGTTCAAAACTTAACATTTAAAAAAAAAACGAAATCCTTACATTAGGAAAATTTTTTAAAAATTATATTATTATTTTAAGCTCAATAAAACAATTCAGGAATGTTAAAATTATAATATTTGAAATGTAATCTAATTTTAAAGTTAATGAAACATCAATGTTATGAAATAATTGCTATCTGGTACCATTCATAAATACGGTAACTAAACCTTCGACCCAACCACGGTTCAACCCACTGGGCGTTATCAAACTTCCAATCTGGAGGTCACGGTCTTGATGGGCGCTTACCAAACCACACTCCTCGATTCCCCAAAACAGTATTTCCCCCACCCTGCAATAGTGGGATAATATCCAATATCGGTGCTATTGTGACCGCGCAATAAAAGAAACATTGTAATTAGTTTTAAGTTACGTATAAAATAAAGAATACATTATTATTGCGAACAAATGACGTGTTTTCACTGACGGTCCTGTCTACAAAGACGGTTCCGTTTCAACCTAATTATATTATTATGCATAAATTATCTCGAGTGCTTACGTATTGTATACTCACTAATTACTGTCTTAACGCGAAATCGACCTAAAGAATATTATCTAGAATTCAAGATAGTACACAGTAACAATGAAAATAGTAATAGTAATATCGAATGTAGTTAGAGGTAATGTAATAAGTGGCTTATTTAATAATCGACTGAGTAAACATGTAGTGGAACGTGAACCGCTGAGAAACGTGTAATAATGTGTTTAGATTTAATTTATTTTTATGAATAATAAGTATTAATTATTACTGTTCGTTAAAGTTTAAAATATCAAAAAATATATATCATCGTTAATAATTAATGTGACGTTAAAATATTTAAGTAAGAAAATAAATAACGAATCATTTATACCACTATAGTGAAAACAAACTATGAACGCTGTTGCTCCTCGTTTTTCTTATTATTTTTTTTTTCATCTTCTTTTTAATCAAAATGCTTCTCTGAATACTTAACACCTTTATTTCAAATAAAAATTATGTAATCGTTTTATGTTAATGTTGTTTTGTTTGTTAAATTAATAATAGTTGGGAAATATAATTATTTCATTGAACACTTATGTTGAACTTTTATTAAATACAGGTTTAAGGTTATTATTTATAATCGAAATTGACGAACATCCAATTTAGATGATTTCGTAAACGCAAGTAAGTACAAATTAAATTAGTTTTATTTATCGCATATATTTTTGATCATCTCGGGTATAATAATACGTACATAAGTAAACTACTAAGTCGGTAACATTGATAATTAGAGTTCGGAAGTTATAAGAAGTTACATATTGTTCTTTATGCTCTCGATTTATAGTAGACCTAGCTACAAATTCGAGCTATACAATATTCAATTTTAAAATTGAAAATTAAAAATACATGTTTTGCATATTTTTTTAATTTTAGAGAAAAAGTGCATATTTCGTCGATTGATTTTTGCATATTTAGTATTTTCTAAAAAAAATTAATTTTTTTCAATTCTCAACCAATTTATTTTATAGAATGTTACATAACACAACGTTAATAACGCTGAAAACGTGCGTCATATAAAAATATTATTTTTTAGTGGTTATTTATTGTTATTTCCTATTGTAAATTATAAGATATATTTAAACATTTAACGAACATGTAAATAAACATCATTGTAAAAACACTAGCTTTTTCACTACGTTCAAAATCTAAAATGTTTAAATTTTGGGGGCAACAAATTATAATATACCATTTTGGGTAGTTATCCCAAAATTTTCGAAGAATTATAGAGATTTCCAAAAAAAATCCTGTATTTAGTATCCTCCTTGGTCGATTTTTAATCTTATAAGATGGTAGACGAAATATTTGGACAAGTTTTTCTACTTGAAAATATATTTACAAAATATTGAATTTTTTTTTTAAATAGTCTTCGTAATATCACAAGCTCTTTGTTTCATTTAGACGCTAATTTATGTTTCAAACGCAGTAAGAAAATTTTTTTTCAGGATTAAATATTTTTAAGGCACGTATATATTATTTACCAATACATTGTTAGTAAAAACGTTAAAAATCACTTTTTTATGGGTTGGGGGGAAGTTGGCCATAATATGTTGCTCCAAGACGCATAAAGTCCAAATATAGCCCTGAGTGTGTTCATATTAATGTAAAAATTAAATTACAGTTATTTTTACTATATTTTTTACTATAGCTGGTTTTATTTATTTATATTACTATATTTTACTTTATTTGTATCTAGGCCTTAAAAAGTAGCTTACATTAAAAGAAATTTATTTATATTATTCATTTTTATTTTATTTGTTTCTCGACTGAAAATAATACTTCGCTGTTAAAACAATATATTTATTTTAATATTATTTTGTACTATTTACTTTAATTTTTATACTAAACTTACATACTCAACAAATAGTATTGAAGAGGACCCGGGAGATTATTCACATTTCTTTCAGGTAAACATAATTATAACCCGGAAGAATTTACATATACATTTAAGGTAGTATTGAAACAAACCCAGGAAAGTTTACATATTATACACTTCAGGTAGTATTGACTTCAATACTACCTGAAGTCTACTTAGACTCGGTGGCCGGAAGAGTTTGCCATCGGGAAAGATTACATGCCATTAAAATTGGGAGAATTTACAAATGCCCATTGTACATACTTAGACTGTGTAGACAACCTAGGGGTTAAAGGGGGATGCAGTCAAATATCCTATCATATCAATCATTTTTAATTTTAATAGTATTATATATTATACTATATTTACTATCTTTATAGTATATAAACAGAAAGAACACAAAGGTAGAGACTAGGAACAGGTCCCGCCGTAGTGAAAATGCTATGCAAAATAATACTTTTAAGTACTTTTAAGTAAAATTTTTTCGTCATAATTATTATTCAAATTTATTTTGTAAGTTTCTTCGAAATTGTCCTTAGTTTCCTAAATCTACATATCGTACTATCAGATCATTAGTATAGTAACTCAAAAAAATTCCATTTCAAATAATCGGATTTAAAGAATTTTCAGTGTGGCAAATGCATTACATTATCGTATTATCTAGTTTTACAGTCTTAACATTGAATTTACACTAAAATAAACTAGTGCAATGTAAATAACGACATTTTTATCATAAGAAAACATGCGTTACTCAAAATTGACATTTTTTGAGTAAAGTACTCACTAATAAGTAATAATTAATTTTCTAATGGTACGATATAATTATTACGTATTACGTATTTATTTGGAACTCTCAAAATTGTATCAGATTTTAAGTCACCCTTGAATTTTTCGCCACTTTAAGCCCTGTGTGTACCGATTTATAAATATCAACTAAATGTGTTAGATGGTATATCATAAGGTGTTATAACTTAAAATTTTAAATTTAAAATTACAGTAAAAATTAATCATTAATCGGTGTCACACATATAGACTATGCATTTAATAAAAATTAATTTACTTCATCACGAATTAAAAAATAATATCACATTAGTTAATACATTTTCAAAAGGCATATCGATGTATTTAAAATTGTGTTAAACTATCGTTGATAATTGATGAATTGAAAATTACTAGTTTCCAGTGGCACTGTTTTAAAGTTACTAAATAACTAATATCGATTTCATGAAAATCTTGTTTATATAGCATATTTAATATTTTGCCTTCTTCGATCAAACTGTTTATGGATTTCCCTTAAATTTCGATCATTGTTTACAATTCTGAAAAATCGCCTGTTATGCTAAGCACCTAGATAATATTTCTGATCTACACTGAAGCTGAACGAGAACAAACACTCACTGAAAATGTATTTGAAGGCACAAAAAAAAATTATAAGTTGCTTAAAAAAACCAACACATTCATCACTTCACCCAGAATCCAACAGTAAACAAGCGTCAGTTACTATTATAAAAATATATTATTGTGCATGAACCGACTGAATGACACCAGAGAACTACCAATTGACGATTTATTATACAATTTATAATTTATAGGTATCATAAAATTACGACATTAATAATAAAAATAATAAATTTTATTGCAACAACAAAAAAATGAAAATTACATAAGTAATATAAAATACAAAATTATTTGTATATATATGCTCGTTCAAATTGTACACTAAACATTAGCAAAAAAGTAATTGTGAAGTATCATTTGGGGGAAGGGGATGTACGTCAATAAAAGTAAAATAATACAATAAAGTGATATTTTTACGATCTTATTATTTATTTATTTTTTTTATAGATAAAACAAATTTTGTATCGAGTGAAAAATAACTAATCAATCAAGCGAGATGTCGTACAAAAAGGGTGTATCGAGGCAATTATATGCCACAATAGTCTGTGAGTTAAAAAAATATTTATATTTACTACTCCTTTTAATTTAATATCAATCATTAAATCAATCAATGTGCTATTGTGCTCACACAAGATTCATAAATTATCGATATATAATGCGATATATGATATTAACTGATAGGCTACAATATAGACCTTTACCTATAACGATATAATGTGTATAGTGTATACTTTATATTATTGTACATATATAACTCTTGAATTCACATTTATATAATTAATATATATATACCTATTAATAATTAATATTAATATTAATATTATAATTAATATTATTAATTATTAATAATATCATGTCTGTTTAACATAAAATTTCTCTGCGTTAATTATTGTTTTCCTGTAAAAATAGTGATCAGTTTTTTGCATTTTTTGATTTAATAAATTTTTAAAAAGTGCGCGCGCAGATTGATGTCGTTTTTAAGTCAGTCTGCCCAATATTTCCGTACTTAAAAACAGTTTTCTGTACGACGTGTATAAATTAAGTTATAAAATTTATTTCTTTTATCTACAAATTACGGCTCGCAGAGATTGTGTTGTCACGTAATCATTTAATTTAATTAATTAATTATCTTTGAACTCGACACGTGTCGAAGCCATCTCTTGCCATTACATTTTTGAAGTCGAGCGCCGAGCGCCATAATCACTAATTAGTTCTTATACTGGAGTAGGTGGTCATTGGGAATAACGTACTTTTGGATACCTAATTTTTTATTGAGGCATTACTATACTTTTTGTTATAATAATTAACAATAACTTATTGTTCGTCACTTCTACTGGCTATTGCTAATACTAATTATATTATTGTGCTGTTTTGGTTCCATATAAATATTAACTCCAAGGCGTAACTCATTTTCTTCCCAATATGAGTTCTAATGATGTTGAGCAATTAGTTACTGAACTTGGTAAATGAAAAAAATCTAAGTTAATTGACTTTATTTTAAACAAGTCACTACCAACTAATGTTACACTCAGTGATGAACTAATATGTTTTCTTTTTTATTTGATTATTATGTAATTTTATTACTGAAAAATTTTAATTTCCATCGTCAATTCGTACTGAATCGCCTTCTAAAACATCTTAAACTTCATATTGTATCTTATTAACTTTTCATATACAATAATCTTTTCATATTAACCTCGCATAAATATATCGTGTAACACATTATCAAACACTCAATAGATAGTGTTTGGGCTACTCTGGGGTACAAATGAACTCTACCCCTACGAAAAATATGTCACAAACACTTAAATAATCGATTTTTTTTTTTTTTTGCTTCCATCGATTCACCACACACCGCAGCCACGCTGTCAATATTCATGGGCGGCATGTGGTTGGGCTGGCCCAGCTCGGTGGTGAAGAAGTTCATCAAACACGAAGCTGACTTCGAGGTGGACAAGAGCCAGTTGTCGTGGATCGTGGCCCTGATGGATCTGGGCAACGTGGCCAGTCCACTGGTGGGCAGCTACCTGATGAACCGGACGGGCCGGAAGCCGAGTACAGTGGCGCTAGGCCCGCTGTTCCTGGTCTGCTGGCTGCTGGCAGTGTACGTGCCGAACGTGTGGGCCATGTACGCGGCCCGGCTGATGGCGGGCGTGGGCAAGGGCATGGCGTACACGGTGGTGCCCGTGTTCCTGGGCGAGATAGCCGGGGTGAACATCCGCGGCGCGCTGGGCAGCGTTTTCTGCATGCAGCTGCACCTGGGCTTCTTGGTGGAGGCGGTGGTCGGGCCGTACGTGTCGTACCACACGCTGAACGTCGCGTCTGCCACGGTGCCCATCGTGTTCGTGTTGCTGGTCGCGTGGATCCCGGAGTCGCCCTATTACCTACTGATGCGTGGCCGCCGGAACGAGGCGACCGAGTGCCTGCGATGGTATCGGGGCGTGCGTCGCGGCGGCCCGAAGGACGGTGGACAAGACGACGACCGCGACGACGTGGGCGCGGAACTGCGGCGCATCGAGGCCAACGTGGAGCAGGACATGCAACAGCAGGCCACGTTCCGCGAGCTGTTCGCCAGTCGCAAAGACAGGGGCGCGCTGTACACGGTGGTGGCCGCGTGCGCCTGTCAGCGCGCCGGCGGCATCAGCTGCATACTCGCGTACTCGTCGCTCATACTGCCCGAGCCGGCGCCCGTGGCCTCCCAGGCGGAGTTCGTCACACTGTTCGCCGTGCTGCTGGTGGCCGTCAACTTGGCGGGCATCGCGTTCGTCGATCGGCTGGGCCGCAAGCCGCTGTTGCTGTACTCCGAGGCCGCGTTGGCCACGGTCAGCGCCACGTTCACCGTGTACTTCTACGCGCGCGACTGTCTCGGCATCAGCGTCACGTCGGTCGCGTGGCTGCCGTACGCGTGTCACGCCGCGTTCGCAGCCGCATTTGCAGCCGGCATCGGTTTCGTGCCGGTCGTCTACCTCGGCGAGCTGTTCCCCACCAACATACGGTCGCACTGTTCCGCGATCGCGTCCGTCACGCTGGCCTTGTGCTCGTTCGCCACTAACAAAGCGTTCCTGTTCGTCGTCGACCGGTACGGCTTTCACACCATGTTCGCCGCGTTCACCGCGGTCAACGTGGCCGGGTTCGCGTACTCGTTCGCCTACGCCGTGGAGACCAAAGGCAAAACGTTCCAGGAGATCCAAGAGATGCTGAAGCGGCGGCTGCCGGCCGAAGACAATGTCCACGTCGACATGACCAACATCGACAAGACCCACGTCGACATGACCAACATCGACAAGACCCACGTCGACGCCACGTAATCGCCGTCACCACGCATACTAAGACCCTCCCCTCCTCGTCAAGCATTGATTATTATTAACAGAACCCGGAATAAAATGCACGTTCGAAATACGCGTGCATTTATGCACTCGTTATTGTTGAAACATGCATTAAAAATATGCAAAGTAAATGGTATGCAGAGTAAAAAATGTATTTCCTTGTTTGTAAATATAACTGCTCTGAGCCCGATTAAAAGAGCGTATATCAAATAAATAAATAAAATATTCGTTTTAATTAAATTTTTTGTTTAAAAGTGTTAACAATTCGTTGAATAATTAAAAATATATCCTACTAATATTATAAAAGCGAAAGTTTGTGATCAAGTATTTATGTATACGATAAAAATATCCGTTTGTTGATCTCCGCGTAAATACAAGAAAAGAATAAATAATAAAAATTACATTGACGTGGACCTTATTTTAATATGTATATAATAAAATAATTAATGTATACAAACATTTCAATTGTTAATTAAAATTATCTAAAATAGTCACACAGTTATAATATAAAATTAATAGACAGAGCGTTTTTTTTAGATTTTATCCTACATTTATTATAAAAGAACTTATATCAGGGTTCACTTTTCTTACCATATCGATTATTACCGATTATCAAGCCAAAATGTCCCCACGTGCACAGCAAATCGAGTATCAAACCAAAATGTCCCCACGTTGCACAGCAAGCCAAGGTTTAATATAAGTTAATATAAGTGTTATGTAAGTATTACATTTAACTTTTTTTTTTATTTAAAATGTTTAGTTAAATAAATTTAATATTTTATACCAATTATACCTTTTTTTGGAAGATTTTCATCCAGCATTATCTTGCATTTTTGTTATCACCTATTTGCTTTTTTTTTTTTTTTTGGTTATACCACAGATTATATGAAATTAAATAATATACTTTATGGCTACACTATACGTCTGATCGGATCGGAAACAATTAGTCCGCACACTATATCGGATCGCATCAAAGTTATGACCGGTCGATAGTTGAATTTTATTGAATCGAAAACTATGTAAAGTCGGTTATATTGACGTAAATATACTGAAACAAATACATATTGAAACCATTTTTGGGAAGAGCTTTGCCCTTGCATTTGATTAAAAAATTATGTATTACCATTAGACAACTACTATTTATGCTGTAAAAAATCGGTATCAACAAATAAATTAGTGTTTTTCAGCGACTCGAATATTATATCTACTTCTAAACACTAACAAAATGGATATAATTCGTATAAATAAAATATGTTAACAACAATTTTTGTCATTTAATATATTTTTTCGATATTAATTATTAGCATATCTTAACAAAAATAGGTACTCACTTAATTTTGTATATTACAATAAAATACGTTTCCTATTAGTTAAAGTTATAACATTGAACCCGGAGGTTTTGTACGGAGTAAGTGTGATGTAATTAGATATTAATATTTATATAGGTGTAATGAGCAATTTAAAAACAGCGGGGATATTGAAATACATTTTAGGTAGTCACAGATAATAATATAATAATTATTATATATATATATATATATATATATCTGTGGGTAAAGTATACCAACGTCACGACGTTCAATTATTATAGTATGTTACGAACAATTATTTTCAGGACAGATGAGAAAATTTTCTTCACAATATTATTTTTACTCGGTTGGTAACTCCACGCTCGTTGAATATTGCAGTTTAGATGCTTATCACTTATATTCATAAGAGCCCATTGATAATTTATGCAGGCTTTGAGCATTTAAGAATTTTACTGTAAAATGAAAGCGCCATCATCAACCATACCTATTTTATATATTATTATAATACTTTATCTTGGTTGCTTGGGTTTGATGACGCCATGATGGTGGTTTTCAAGTTCTAACAGTAATATCACTTAATAAATATTCTTATGTTGCAATTTTATTTAATGTCCCTAACCACTTTCAGTACATAATATATTATATCATCTGTATTGTTTATTATTTACACCATATTTCGTATTTTTTAGTAGAATAGGTACTTATAAGTACTCTACTTCAGTTTTAACTTAAATTTTGCTTGTTACATATGACATGTTATGATTTCTCTGACAAATTGACAGATAATCGAAGTTCTACTATTGTATTGGTTAATCTTATGTGAATTATAACTGTACACACTACACAGTACACTGAGTTAGAAACAAAATGAATTTGAATCATCCAAGGTGAATATACAATTGTATGATAATATATTAAAATATTATTACCCTATAAATAACATTTTTACACGTTTTAAAAAAGTATTATTAAATTGTTTAAATGCTTTCCATATAAGTTATTTATCTAATAACATTATACACATGATAACATATACAAAATTGTATTATTATCTCATGTACTTAACAGAATAAAAATAGAAGAAGGTATAGAAGAGATCCCAATTGAAGACTATTTTAACAAAGAAAAATTTTTTTCAAATGCGACGAACGAAAATTGTAATACTGAGTAAGTATCTTAGAAATAAGTAAAAGAGCCTTTCAAATATACTTCTGGAAAATGCTGTATAAATCAGACCTTGGGAATTTTTTAAGAGAATGTTAAAGGCATGACAATTTTGTTGATATACTATTTATAATACATTATATTATATTTACTGTAACAGGAATTGAAAAAACAAATATACAATGTTTTGCAATAACTTAGAAATTCTATTAAACTTTGTTGAAGATATCAGTCTTTGTCTGTTAAAAATAATTTTGTAAATAATAAATTAAAATCTGGATTAAAATTAAATTTAAAAATAGGTTAAAAAAAAAGAAGTGAACTAAACTGCTCAACAATTAAATTTATAAAAAATTTTGTAATTGCGTATTTTTAATGTATTATTTCTATAACAGAGTAATTAAAAAAGAAGTTGTAGAAGACGTCATAGAAGAAATCTCGGAAGAATATTTTTTCCCTGTGACTAAAGAAAAACGTAATACTAAGTAAGTATTTTAGAAATACTTCTCAGATATATAACAAAAGTGAGGTTCCATTTTGGAATGTAATTTTACGCTATTTAAATTATAGTGTATTTATTTAATAAATATAATTTCATAATCCTAAATAATATTACTTTTACTATAGAAATTTTTTTCTTTTTAAGTATGACACAACAGTAATAGTTACACTTTAACATTATTTTTATTAAATAATATTTTTCCTGAAATTTAAAGTTTTTATTCTGTCCATGAATAATATCTAATTTTAACTTCAATTCTAACTTCCAACAAATGCATTTTTTAGATTCTGAACCGAGTGAAGAAGTGTATGATTTTACAATGATGTTTATTTATTTTTATTTTATTTTTCTCTTTATGTAAATACTTTAGTATAGAAATACTTGTCCAAAAGTTTTGATCAGTATCTCTATAGAACCGGAATCATACTCAAATGGTACTTTAGACACTCATTTTTCCAAAAATGAGGAAAATTTATCAAAGTATTGACAAAAAGCGGAAAAATATGCAATTACCGGAATTTTGGTAAAATTGAAAATTACTTTTTAACATAACTTCTAAAATAATGCATCTAGGAACTTGAAACTTTAACCAACTACAAAAAATAGTAACAAAAACATTTCATAAAAATTTCAAAAAGATTTGATCAATTTTAAGTTAAGTACAGTATTTTGAAAATTTCTCATTTTTTGATGGCCTCTCTTGAGTACCATCTGGGTGTGATTCGAGATTTATAGAAATACTGATCGAAAATTTTGGACAAGTATTACTATACGAAAAAGTATTTCCAGAAAGGGGGAAAAATATAAAGATCATTACAAAATCATATGCTTCTTCACTCCATTCAGAATCTAAAAATATGCCTACAGCACGGTTCGAACCCAGGCCCTACACACCGAATAGTCTACGTATAATCACTGGGCTATCGTGGTTTGTCTTTTCACTTGATATACATGTTATACTTGATATACACGCTGTGCGGCTGAGAAAGCGCCTGACATGCCATCAGTACACAGTTTGTCTACTAATTTGTACCTGCAACAGTGCAGACCATGTTAGGGCCCACAGAATAAATAAATTGATCAAGTCCAAACTCAACATCAGCATTACTGAAATCATAATATTGCTTGGGAGATCGTAATAGGAAAAGGATATATCAGTAAGAGTAATTAAAGGAGCTAGAAATGTAAACAGAATTGAAATCAGACAAGATTAAATTTGTTGTTTTTCTGGAGCCAGAAGTAGATAGATCATTTAGATCTATAGCAATTGATATATAATTACTATATATATGATTGCATACACACTTTCTTTTCAAGCAGAAGAAATTTGAGAGTTAAAGAGAATAAAACAGGGAATAATAATAAAATATATTTCCTTCTATTACAATTTTAAAAAAATGAGAAAGTGAAGCAACAAAAAACTACTGATTTTTATTGTAACCGTGTATTATTACTATACATGTATGTATAATATTATATTGACTATATATAATTAACTTTCCAAACATGCTTTGTAATTTCAAATAATTTGTGAAAAATTCATGTATGGTTTATTGTTTGTGCATATCATTTAAAAATATACATTTAAATGTATTTTGTCTTAAAATAAAATATGATCAAAACAAATTATTTAGATACTGTATTGTGTGTCATGTATGATGTTTATATTATTTAATTTTATTCAAAATTGATTATACATTATGTATGACTAATGACTATTTATTAAACATTTAATCAATGATTTTATCCTTTTTAATTTTAAATGGTTAAAATTGTTTTTAAGGAGTTGTGAGGACCCATTTTCTGAAAAATTTAATTTGGATATTCAACAAACTGTAAAAGATTGCTTATTTGAAAAGCCATTTCAATGTCATACATGCCAGAAAGCATTTTCTAATAAGGGAACTTTGTCTATTCATTTGAGAATTCATAATGGTGAAAAAAATTTCAAATGCAAGTTTTGCGAGAAAGCATTTCATCAAAAGGGAAATTTGAATAAGCATATGATGTTATCACACATGAGAATAAAAAAACGTAATGAAAGACCTTTCAAATGTGATATCTGTTCAAAGTCATGTACTCTAAAAGGAAATTTAGCTGTTCATATGAAACTGCATAGTGATGAAAAACCTTTTAAATGCAACATTTGCAAGATGATATTTTGCCAAAAAGCAAATTTAGATATTCATATCAGAACGCGTGATTGTAAAAAATACAGTAAGAGACTTTACAAATATTATAAGAAATTTAAGTGTTTTTATACAAATACCCAGGTGCTAATCAAAATATGTCTTTTTTTTTTTTGACACCAACTGGAGTCACTATAGAATTACGGAATGATTCTTTAATTAAACTCATTTTGATGCCATTTGGTGTGATAATGAAAATGTATAAATGATAATAATCATTCAATTACATTTGATGGTCTTATATATTAGTAGATATTATACATATAGGTAGTAGGTACACATGTATGCTATCTACTGCCAAATTTTTGGTGTCTAAATTCAATAAAGTGATCTGTTCAATATTTTCCCTACCCTATATTTTAAATTGTAATTCCTTGAAAATATTTTTAATTAGAATAAATTCTGTGCTTGCCAAATGAGTGTATACTTTCTGTTCAGTATTTATTATTACCAAAATTAGTTGAAAAAAATAGCTGAGTTAAAGGTGAATAAAATAACAGAGTCTTTTTTTAACTTGTGTTAAGGTTTTAAAATCAAGTAAGTTTATTATTATGTCGTAAGTGAGATTCAGTGCAGGACAGGGTCATAGCAAAAATTTTGGAAACAAAATAGCTAAAAACTGGATCTAACTATTCAATTTATTATAAAAAAAAAACTTGGTATATCAAAAATGTAGCTGTCAAACAAGGCATTTTTTAAAAAAAATACATATAATTTTTATGAGATATTAATTAATAGTATAATTTTATTCAGTATAGTAATTTTCAAATTACAGACAAATTACAGTTTAAGAAATAATAACAGTTTATTAAGTAGATATAGCATATATGATACTATGAGTAGACATTTGATAGCATACAAGACATATTTACAACATATGTAAGTATTATGTAGTTATATAATTTGAAAAGCCTTTTAAATCAAATGTGTGATATTTTTCCCAATAATCATTCAATAGTATCAGTATGCATAATCAAAGCTTGAAAATTCAGAATTTCACTTTTATCTTTAGGTTTCCAAGCCGATAAATACAGAGTACTACTAACATATTAAAACTCTTTTTAAGTATAACTGTTATTTTTATTGTCTAATAATTGAATAAAAAGAAAAAATAATCTAGGATTTCC
The DNA here is from genome assembly GCA_025469315.1 of Stegophylla sp. TES_Ste_2020. Lineage (NCBI taxonomy): Eukaryota > Metazoa > Arthropoda > Insecta > Hemiptera > Aphididae > Stegophylla > Stegophylla sp. TES_Ste_2020. Next base: position 17,576 of record JAIPRM010001130.1, on the reverse strand, counting down.
ATCGCCATATTTTATATATATTGAAACCAGTAATTCATACTCCAATTCATATAAATACGTTTTAGTTGGGATGGACCTGGTTTATTTAATTTATCTCTCATATTATTGTGTCGAAAAAGGGATAAAATAATTACTTAATAACAATAGCATAAGCATTAAACTGAACTCACAAACTGATAAAATAACAAAATATTTGGATAAAATAATAATAAAACAGCATTTCCTTTTCAAGTATTATCAAAGGTCAAAAAAAATAAGGTATAACTTACATAAACATATTATACAATACTATACATTGAACAGTGCTGAAAAAACCTCATATTATTCAAATTCAGTGGCGTTGCTATTATTGGGCTAAGCAGGGCAGTTCCCCGGGGCCCTCAGAGCTCATGGCTAATTTTAAAAATAGATCCGTAAAATAATTTAAATAAAAAAATGTATAATTTTTTTCTATAGTTAGAATTAAAGGGTCTAATTTAGTTACTGCCCTGGGGCCCTTTCCCATTTTGTTACGCCACTGCTCAAATTAAAATCAATTTAAAACAAAAATGTAGAAATTACGCCAATCGATGTTATCTACAGTGAATGTTTTAAAATGGAAGTTGATAATTGATGAAAATGTCAAATCTCTTCTACTATTATTTTTGGAATTAAACTAAATATCTTAAATCTAGTTTATGCCACATTTTACTATTTTTTCTCATAATTTTGGTAGTCTTTCCTTTGGCTTGGAAAGACTATTGAGAAGTTTGAAAAATCAACTCGCTTAACCAAGAAAATAATATTTTTAACAAATATAGGGATTGAAAAAATCTTACTCTTTGGATTTGTGATAATTAACATTGATTAATAATTAATAGTAATAGAAATATTAGTTAAACAACTACATCATATAACAAAATGATTAATCAAGCATAAAATAAAAACACTATTTAATTCATTTTCTATACATTAATGCTTATTTATTTAAACCCGATTGTTGTATTATTTAGATCTGATATTGTTTAGCATTTTGAAATCTGTGTTCTTTATTTATTTATATTGATTTCTAGTTAAGAAAAAATCCAAATGGCAAACAAACGAATATTCCAAAATCATGGGTGAACAACCACCTGAGAAAGAAACATTTTCCAACTCGGATTCCGAAGTTCAAATTCAAAAAAAGTTAGTCAATATTATATATATAAATAATTAAGTATTAGAATGATCCTTCAAATTCAGTATGAGAAATATTAAAATTATAATAACTGAATGTTTTTGAATATAGATAGAGATTATATGTACGAAGTTTCAAGTGAATCTGTTACAGTTAACCCATGCCACAAGAAAGAGGGTTGAAATATAATTTATTATACCCTGCATCACAGATTATATATAATACTTTTCGCTTATTTGCTAAATTTTCTCACTCTTGCAATTTTTTAGTTAAATCTAAAAAAAAGTGTGTACTTCGCTTTGACAAAGTACACACTTATACACAACTGTACTCTTGACTGTTGAATTTTAAAGAAACGATAAATCATTTCTTCAATAAGACAATTCTGAACAAAAAAAGTTAATAATATAAAGAATAATAATAATAGTCGTCATTTTCAACATATCTTTACATACATACATTTACACCGAAAGTATCTGACCCGGAGAGCGAAGTATGTCTGGCTTTCTTGTCTATACTTTATTCTACTTTACTTTACTTTTTTTTTATCTTATATATAAAGAAAAAAGAAAATAAATGAAAAAAAAAAATGTTAGAAAAGTGTTCAAAAATTTTTTTTCACATTCTACAAATTTTCTAACGCCAAAATCTTACTTATATTATTTTCTATCTTTGTTTAAATTTTCATAAAGATCGGATCAAAAAATGATGGTTTCCGAGGTTTTTTTTGTCAACTTTTGGGTAGTCTAAGCATGCGCTTTGAAAAAGTATTGAAAATTTTGAAAAATTACCTCTCAGAAGTACAAATTAGACAACATGTCTCATCTATAGAGTTACTGATCAAAACTTTTGGACTAGTGTCTTTACTAGAAAAAAAGTGTCTCCAAACATACGAAAAAGAAAATAGAAAGAAAAATACAGATTTGTAAAACAAAGACATTCCTCGCTTTCGCTCAGACTTTAAAAGTACATTCACAAATGTACATTGTTCCAAACATGGATAACATTATACATATATAACAGTATAGACATAAAAAATAGACGATAAACTTTAAAATTGTATGATATTATTTGAAAACGTAACACGGACCAAATAAAAAAGGTTCATAGGCCGCCCCTGATTTAGTAAATGAAATATTGCACTAGCTGTTTCAAAATCTACAACTGGTACTCTTAGTAATTGCTCAGTATTATTACAATATGCATTGACAAGGGGCTTGCTACATTTTTTTACCTGTCAATGCTGGTAAAAGTTTCCTATCCCAATCAGTGGCGGATCTAGGATTTTTTTATGGACAGTGTATAGGTTAAGGTATTTTATTCTGTGTACTCCATTCTGATGGCATGACCTTTTTTTATTCCTAATAATGTACTGAATATTTAAAAGGATAAACGTAAGTGATAAATTCAAAAATACATTTAAAACAAATCTCTATATTTAAAAAATAAATAAATTAAAGTATAAATAAGAGACAGACATACTTTATGGATATTCTTCGCTCCTCGGGTCAGATACTCTTGGTGAGCGTGTAGAATTTTAAAGAAATAATAAATCATTTCTTCAATAAAATGATATTTAATGTTAGAAGTTAATAATATAAAGAACAATAATAGTCGTTATTTTCAACACATCCACCAAAAGTATATAACCCGAAGAGTGAAGAATATCTGTGGTGCGAAGTATGTCCGGCTTTCTTATCTATACTTTACTTTTTTTTATCTAGTAAATAAAGAAAAGGGGTAAAAAAGTATCAGAAGTATATCTAGAATTTTTTTCACAGTTTTTTTGCTCCAAAATACTTCTTATATTATTGTCAATCTATGTTTGAATTTTCTTAAAGTTTGGATCAAAAAATGAGGGTTTCCGAGTCTTTTTTGTAAAATTTTGGGAAGTTTTTTCAAAAAAAAAAAATGAGTAATTAAAAAAAAATGACCTCTTCAAAGTACCAACTAAAGACAAATCCAGTTTCAAAAAGTTGCTGATCGAGACTTTTGGACAAGTATTTCTATACGAAAAAGTGTGCACAGAAAAAAACAATAAATAAATATCGTAAAAACACTAACTTCTTCAAAAATAAAACAAAAAATGAAAATTCTATCACATCTAATTATTTTATTCTTGGTTTCTTTATAATTGATTAACGAAAAATAAATAATTTTTTATTAATTTTGACCAATCTTCTAATTCCATATCCTCTTTTTTTCCAAGCAAAGGTGTCAACTACTTGGTTTATATCCATCTGTTTGTGAATATTTAACATGGCTCAACTATTTAAACGTACTTCAGACATAGTGAACGGCAAATAATTTTTCTACCTCCTCAAGGTTGAGAAAGATCGCTCTGCTTTGGGTTACGTTGCGAGTTCTAATCTATTTTCAATTTTTGTTCATCGACCTCTGGTTATTACTTATCAGTATTGTTGAAGTAAAAATTACTTAGTATGTTTTTTTTTTGGTACCAATTTCATTACGAAACGTGTACAGTCCACTGAAAAATATGTATAGTGTATAATATTTGTTTTTAACCAGGTAGCAATATGCCGAGGGGTGCTATAGCACTCTAGCACCCCCCTCTGGATCTGTGCCTGATCCCAATTAATAATTACCAAATAATCATATCTTTAAAATAATAAACGTGAATATCTGATTCACATTCTACTAATAATTTATTAATATAGTTAACCAGCATATAATAAAAATATGCCCAGAGTTTTACAAAACATTATGACAGTTTGTCCAAAATATATTAGTAAACAATATATTACGATTTTTCTGTGAAACTTAAAAAAAAGTTATTATTTCTTATTACTACAGTATAATATTAAATTATAAACTTTGTAAAAATAACTTATAGAAAATAACAAGATGAACAAATCAGGTTCTTATAGATTTTTTTGTCATTTGCATAGTTTTTGAGATAAAATAAAAAATCATAAAACTAAGTTGAAATTTCAACCCTCTTGCAGTATGGATTAACTTTAATTGGTTTTCTTGAAACTTTGTACGTGTAATCTCTACCTATATTTGAACAAATTTAATAATTATAATTTCAAAAAGTAAAAAGAAAAAAAAATCCCTTACAGTAAAAGACCCCCTTACTTACTATTCATATATTATATTTGCCTGAGCACTAAATAATGGTTTGTGGTATTTATTTTAATTAAACCTTTTTTTTTCTTTTTTTAGGACATCAAGTTTTAATGACACAAATATTCTAGACATTCGCTCAAACACTGAAAATGATAAAAATGACATATGGTTGACAGAAAATGAAATTTTAGAAGACAAAGAAGAACCAGTGATGTCTAATATATACAATTGTAGTACAGCTTCCTCTATTAACATCGATAACTGCAATACTCCATCAAAAAATCAGATGACAAATTTAAATGCATTTCAAAGTTTATTGTTGAAAAATATTGTTCCTATAAATAATGAAAATGGTATTGATCCTGATAAAGCATTTCTTCTTTCTATCTTACCAGATTTTCAAAGTTTAGATCAATCAAAAAAAACTGATTTTCGTATACATGTCTTGAATTTTTTTAAGAACCAAAATCTCAATTCCAGTAGCCATAACTCATCATCAACATTTACTGGAATTTGATTCCGATACACTCTAAAATTCTCTATCACATCTTACTGTGCCCCAGTAATTTTGTAATATCTCTAATACTATTGTATCATCAACAAAATCAATTGCCTCAGTATCAACATAGATTTAATGTAAAATAATGTTAAAGTAAATATTTTTTTTAATTATATTTTTTAATTTAATAAGTGCTACTTTTATTTAGAGGAACTATCTTATTTTATTAATTATTTTTTTTTAATAAAATGTATTGTTATAATAAAATTTAAATTAATTATTCCTTCTGAATAAACCAAATAATCAAACATCCTAATACTCTTGTATTAATTTATTATCAATATTAACCTAAATATTTGAATTTACTTTACTTAAAAAAAAATCCAAACTATTAAATTTTTAATCTATTGCATTTCTATTGCACATCAATTCCACAGAATTACAGACCAGATAGTAGTTATCTTATCTAAGAAAGAAAAAAAAATATTTTACTGGTATACAATAAAAGTATTATACTTTGTATACCTAAAATATTATATTTATATTGGTATACAATGTAATATTGAAATACAATTTAAATTTTTTTTAATATCATAAAGTATTAACAATGTAAGAAAATTGTGATTTTGCAATGGTTTAAAAACACAAATAGATGTAAGCTTGTGGGTCATTTAATACACTCATCATATAATTAAAATCATATGATTACTTTAGATAATTTGTACCAATTCATTTTACTTTTACACCTATGGCTTGTATGTATTCTGTATAATATTAAATATTCTGTTCACAAACTTAGGAAGGAACTTCCTAATACTAATATTAAGAAGTTCATATATAAAGTAAGAAAAACTAAGTATGTTTTTTTAATGAACTTTAACTTTAATCCAGAAGTTCATTATATTTTAAAAGATTACTAATGAATTCATTTATTTTATTCTAATAGGAATATAAGAGTAGAACATAAAGTACTAATTATTAAGTATCAACAAATTGATTATTGGTGATGGTGAATATTTTATACATATTTATTCAATAAAAAATGAATGTTGTAAAATAAATACTATTTGTTAGTGATAAAATCAATATTTGAGACTGAAGAGAAGGGTTAATAGAGAATAAGAAATGTGTAATATGTATAATTTAATTGATAATATGTCAATAAATTCAAAATTTTAACACTTCTTTTATTTTCTTATTATTTTATGAGTATCTATTTTCAGACGCAGATCCAAGGGGTGGGCTAAGGAGCTTTTAGCCTTTCCGGATCTGTTTTATATAGTAAAAATATTATGCACCCATAACTAAATTATTAACATAATTTACTAGTGGAATATAAAACTGACTCAGTTAAAAATAATTAATTTTTTTGTAATAATAATAAAGTGAAATTTCCTTGAATAAACTGAAGCTCCATTCAGAATTATTTTATTGAAGAAATGATTTATTGTTTCTTTAATGTTTAACACACCCTCAAAGTTCCACCTGAGGAGCAAGGAATATCCCTTGATGCAAAGTATGTCTGACTTTAAATAAATTTTCTTGCATGCACAATGATTAAATTTAATCGATTTATTACCTTTATTTATTATTTCTATGTATTAAAAATTTGCCTTCACCAAAATATTTTCAAAATAACAGCCATACTATTATCTATCAACACTTAAACAAAAAAAGTTATTAATATATAAAAAAAAAATGCAAAATATTTGGACTGCCAGGTTAGAATCGAATCCCGGCACTGTCGCGTGATAACGGTATCGTTGTTCCACTGCGCCACACTAACATTATTAAACATTCCATTGAAATAGTAGGTATTTAGTATAATAACCGAAAATATTGAATTTTCAAAATAGAATAAAATAATTAGAAAACTATTGATGTAGATTTTATTTCACACCATCGTATTCAGCGTCAAAAAATATAAAAAGATGACAAAAAAACATTACCTACCAACCATTTGGATGTTGATTAGAAATTTAAGAATTTGTCCGTACTTTCTCCTATTTTTTCAATCAAACCCTCGTAAAATGTTTAATTATTCGTCTGTAAGAAAGTACACATAACTGGAAAACAAAATAATCTCAATTATATTTTATATTAGTGCCCAAGTATTAAACACTATAGGTAGTAGCCAGATAGAATATCAATTTAGTTTCAATAAAATACATAATAATTTAAATTAGGATATTAAATCCTGATGATTACTTTTTTTTCAGTTTAATCATCTTTATACTGCGTTATAACATATATTTATTTAAACAGTAAAAGACATTAAATGTAATTATTTGGCTGGTCAACATAATAATAATTAATTTTATATTTAATAATTATTTAATAATCTATCAAATTATATTGTATTAATAATGTGACTTATCTATTAAAATTCTTTACTAGATGAATCACAAAACTGCATGTATACAAATGCTATAATATGACAATGGGAATTAGATATTGCTATGACATACCTACTCACAATAGTTTATTATTGTAGTAATGAAATGTTTGAAAAAGTATAAGTGCCTACATAATACAAATTTGTTAAATATTATTATCTGTAAGTTATAAAAAAATTGATTTGAATAATTATGATTCAAATAACTAAGTAAGTACAAATTTAATTATTATTATTTTTAGAGAAAATATTTCAAATTGAGAATAAAATATTAGATACCTACTTTTATTACATAAAAATGACTGTATAGTTTTTAACGGATTATCCTTTCATTAACTCTTAAAATTATTACTGTTGATATTTTTTTTATAACTAAAATATATTAAAAACTACATGTATTGCTGTTTTATGTTCAATGATTATAAAAATTAAAATTAATGTCGAGACACAAAAATAAAATGTTTCTTAATTACAATTAAAGCTATATTTTATTCAATAATTAAATACCCTACATGAATGGCATTTCAGTTTTTATACATAAGCGGTTCGATGTAAAGCGTAATGCGTAAATAATATTATGTAAAAAAAAAAAAATATGTTGTATTTCAATGAGATAGGTAGTTTTAAACTAAATTGCCAACACACATTAGTTATCGAACAACAATTAAACATAGGTACATAAACATTTTTTCAGGAAGGTTTTATGTAAACTTAGCCCTAAAATTAATAGAAAGAGACAGAGTAAACAGTAGAAACTACCATGCATCTCATTGCACCCGAATTAACCCTGTCGTATACGGGAAAAAGCTTTATTCGTATACAGAAATACTTTTAGTAATTCCAATATATTTTAATTTCTTCCGTTACGACATATAATTTTCTTATAGTAATAAAGACGTATTTTCTAAAAAGGA